>MU150489.1:0-21167 GCA_015584075.1 Collybia nuda | reverse complement strand
AGTCCACCACCACTCACCCAATCCCAATCGCCTCCCAGTTCATCTGGGACTACCCATGAGACGCCCGAAACTGTTGACACTCATGGGGGGACCACCATCGTGGAACATGAGACGCTCCCAGCCCCAATGATTATGGGTGACCCAGTTTATGTTGAGCCCCAGCCAGGATCTGACTATGCCAAAATGGACTCCCCGCGACAGTCTAGCGCATCTTTTGGGTCATACATGTCCCGCATCCAAAAATTCTTTCACGATATCAACGAACTTCCATGGGTCGCAGATCGTGTTACAGTTGACTATTTCCCTGGTCAAAATAGGCGCAGGGAACGCCCAGTACCAACGCGCCGCCCCCGCCACGTCACATCTTGGTATAATGCACATCCAGAGCCCCCATCACCACCCTCTGACCTCTTTTCCGCATCGCCCCCTATGGTGACCTTTCAGTTCCAGCATGCGAACGACCCTCCGAGCAATGCACCCTTTGCTGCGGTTATCTACCCGTCAGGAAACGCAGTGCCGGCGACGTCAGCCGCCTATGGGGCTGCTCGTGGGTTGGACCATAACACATACCCAATGGCAATGGTGTCGTCTTATCCCACACCCACCCACCAACGCCAACATACCACACCTGTTTACCCACATGGTTATGTATCGTACCAGCAAGAAGGGGCTGCTGCTGCACAATATCCTGAATTGTCAGTACACATGCCTCAGCCACGTGCATAAAGATGATCAAACTTGTCGTACTCCCAAAACTCTCCACCGCATCCTCCCCCAGGCTGGCCCATCAATTGTATATTTAGCAAATATGTATTATAGGCACTGAACCCCAAGATCCCAATGAGACCGTATACTCAAGTTATTTACGATACCTGCTGGACATCATTCATGTATAAAAGTCGCAATTGTTCTTCTACCATCTGTTATATAGGGATTCAGCATTTATTTGCTGTGATAGCTATGTATGATCCACCGTAAAGATCGTATCAACAACTACATATATATATAATTCAAAATATTACCTCAAACGAATAATCTATGATGTTCTAATATCAATCATACATTCGACTCTGAGGCCGACCTCCACTCGTCGTCCCGTCGAAAAAAATCTTAGACAATGGGCGGGTAGGACGGGCTCTTCGTTTGCCTTCTCGTATGCTACGGATTGCTTGATCAAGATCCCCGCGGCCAATGGAGAGCTTTCCTGCTGCATATCCTTGGGAGTTTACACGAGGTGGCACACGCAGCTGCGGTGATGGATTTGGAACAGCCTTGAGCGTCTAAACAAGGCCAGGGCAATCAACACGTGTATCAGTGGTGACGTCATAAAAACTCACTGCATCTTCTGTTTCCTCAATTTCAGCTACTTTGAACGACACCATAAGTGATTTTTCCGATTTCTGTTTTGCATCATGGACCTCAAGTGCACATTTCTGCGCGCGATATGGTCATCACACAATTAAACTCGAAGCACCTGCGAGAACGAACCTGAAGAGAAGCTGAAAATGAAGCTATCAGCCCAAAGAAGTCTTCTGGCTTGGGCGCATCCGTTGAATCAGGATCTTCCCCATAATACGAAAGGAGTAATCTAAGTTCGTCTTCAAGAGCAGCACTCATGTTCTTGAGCGCAACAACACTCGGTTCTACCTCTGCGACAAAAGGCTTAACCATTACGTGAGTATTCGTTCCAGCATGAGAAAGATACAAGGTCGGACCTGCATAACACGGACGAATCGATCCTCGGGCAGTAAGTGGATTTTTTTTGCTTGTTTGAGTTCATCTCGCACTTGGCCCAAACCAGAGACTAGGCCATTCACGGCCTGGGAAATAGTTTGAACCGAGACTAGATTTTTGTTATATTAGATTCCTTATCAACATTAGTGAGTGAGAACTCACTGCGCGCGGCGGGTTCTAGATTCGGCAGGTCATCAACAAATGTAATGAGGGAAGGGTCTGTGCGCATCAGGACCCGGACAAGATAATGAAGGAGGGTCGGGCAATCGGGGTCTCCTCGTGCTGTCTTCGTCTCTTTCATCTATTTTACAACCTTAATAACAAGTCATTCTGATAAAACGGTATCTGTACCTTGAGCAAAGCATCAAGCTGGAAACCACGAGCACTTCCTCTGAAGCTGGAACCGTTAAGGGCATTACCGACAGCCAAAACAGCCTGTAGCCATTGATAAGCATCGTTCAATTATAATGTGTAATATTGGGATAAACCTGCAGGATCCTCCTAAACTTGTATGATGTTCGAAGTTCGTGAGAGGCGTTGCGCAATATGTTCAGCTCCGGGCGAATTTCCGCGATCTCGAGGTCAAGCCTACGGCGATACAGCATACAAGCAATTCGCTCCGATAATCGTGGGATAGAGATGATCTACATGCGGTGAGTGCTAGGTGACGATGTAACTGTTTCCCATTTACCTGGCTGAAGTATTGATCCGCTTTCGCAAGTTTTTTAACGTCGTCAAAGTCCTTTATTCTCCCAATCTGATCACCGTTAGATTAGGTATGTATTTATACTAAGACACGTACTTCGTCTGGCGTTGGAAGTTGCTGACTGATTGCCTTGAGATTATCAAACGATAGTTTTTCGTCGTCCAAATCAAGTAGTGCCTTTCGGATGTCAGGGAAGCCCATTTTAATTCGTGAAAGCATAATAGCTGAGGGAACAGATAAAGTAAATTAAAACAAGATAAATAGGCAAAATACCTATATTATTGGCACGAGTGATGTCCAATAGAGTTGTTACACTTTGCTTTCTTGTGGGACTCCTCAGGATCTGTGAGGGGCTAGACGGGGTATTGTCAATCTTAAAGGTAGCTTCAAGATCATCCATGTTGAATTCAACATCAGGAACGATATCGTTCCATACAGTTGACATCACAAGTGGGTTTGTGATCTTGTTCCAGAAGAAAGGTTTTAATCGAATTGCTGGTTTGCTGACCTTCGTTCTACCACCCATTTTGAAAGCGGATGGTGGAGGGGGTGGGGGAGGTCCCATCCCTGGAGGAGGAGGTGGGGGTGGTGGTGGTGGGGAGCCAGCAGAATTAGGAGGTGGAGGGGGCGGCGGCGGGGGCGGCGGTGGTGGGGTAGAGGACGATATTTGGTTGTCTAATTGATGTCCTAAATGTAGTACATTTGTTTGTAAATTGGGACGTGACGGTGGAGGGGGCGGTGGAGGAGGGGGTGGTGGTGGTGATGGCGAGCGCGATGAAGACAGTGTAGGTGAGGTCGTTGGTAGCGATGACAAGGTTCCCCTGGGCTTTGGAGGAGGGGGTGGTGGAGATTTCGCTTTGAACTCTTTTTCAGTCTTAGGCTTTGCAGCTAATTTAGTCTTCAGTTCTTCCACCTCTTCGCAGAGTGAAGCAATTTGTTCTTCCTTCTGCGTCAATGTTTCGATTGTTCGTGTAGCGATAAGTTGTGCATCCAGCCCGGCTTCTTTGTTCTCTTCTCGGGCTTCTTCTCGAGATATAAAGCGAGTATATACCGACTCTAGCGCACGTTTGAGGTAAACGATTTCTTTGTCCTTGATACCGACTGAGGTCTCGATTTCGCCATTCTATGAAGGAAATGTTTGCGATTCAGTTTCCCGGAAGAAAGATTTTTCGGACCTTGATTTTCAGTTTGGCTATTTCATCCATAAGGGTGTTCCATTTCACTCTGTCTCGTTCTCGCTTGGCGCGTTCATCCTAGAGTGTGATTAGATGACGCGAAAAATAATCTTGAGCAGTTGAACATACAGCATCACGCCCCTCGCTGGGGTTTTGGGTTTTGAAGCGTTCGAGATCGGATTGGAGTTGAAGTACTTGCTTCTCTTTTTGCACAAGCCGCTGGACTAAACCGTGGAAATTCTAGAGGCAATTTCGTCCCGATGAATTCGAACACAAACGAAGATACAAACGAAGATTAGCCACCGACCTCTGCAGGTTTTCCAGAGGACTTCAGGTTTGAAACCGGTATGCCTAAAGGCAGCAGTTTCAAAGCGCTTATCTCAGCGGCTTTTTGGCTGATTTCATTGCGCAATTCAATGTTCTGTATTCCTCCTTGTTAGTTGTTCTCCGAGAGTTTAGAGGCTCACTTCTTCACTAAGTTCGTCAACTTTACTTCGAAGCTCCTCCAATTCTTGCTCTACTATATCCCTCGAATTGGTATCGGACACTTCCAATTCTTGATCTGTGATAGGCTGGGCAGATACCGCGAGCTTTTTAAGAAAAAGGTGCCAGCCGTCATCACTGGAAAAATATCAATAAAGGGTTTAATCTTTGAGAGAAAATAGGACAAACAAATTGTCTAAGAGTGTTGCCTGTTGTATCAAACGACCGAGTATTACAAATAATTCGACCTTCAATTGACTAGGAATTGTCTAATCAGAATCGCGTTAATAAAACATAGAAAAGGTCTTACATTCCAACCTCTTTTTGCAAAATCTGGCTGTAATGATGGAGGATCTTCACCATTATTGGGTAAAGCTCGGCATGTTGCTTTGCGAGGATAATGAAATCTCCAAGAACAACTTCGGAATCCGACCGCGCTCGTTCGTGACCTCTATCGACACTTTGTGACATCATTCCCTGCACGCGTTCTCGCATGTCCTCCTCGTCCTCAAACTTCTCCTCTGTATAAACGTCGAGCTGGGTTGAGAGGCCATCCGGGGGCTTGATATATCTCAAAGCCTGTGTTATCATGTCAACAATGTATTCGACCCATAAGAAGATTGGGTAACACACGACTATGACTTCATTTAAACCTCTTCTGCCGAATTCTTCTCGGAGAACGATGCGATCCTCGAGTGACTCAGGGCAATTTGTTAAGGCATTTATCAATGCCATAGTTGCTGTTCGAGCTTCCCATACCCCTTCTTCCTCGTTCCCATATTCGACGTTCTCGCCTTCTGTTTCGCCTTCGAAGTCGATCGGGCGGAGGCACGCTATGAGGCTGTCAAAACGAAATGCCTCTCCATTTGCAACGCGGTAATCCGACAAGGCTGCAAGAACAGATTTATGGCCATCCGTAAGAGATAAGACACATATGGCGGCGAGAAGTTCCGAAGATAGTGTTCGAAGTTTAGGCGAAGATGCATGAAGCGAGTATGCGATATGGGTGATCATAGTCGGAGATGAGAGAACTTGAGTAAAACCCGACTTATTGAGATATCAGTGTGTTGCCCCGATATTGTAAAGAAAGAGCTCACCTCCGTATTCAAAAGTACCCGTAAGCACTTAATGACCTCCAGCAGTACAGACAATTCTAATTCGTTCAGACTTCGTCTCTTCCCGCCTCTCGCAACAAGACCTCCAAGCAATGTTCCGAGTGTATCTAATCCCTTCTCTTCGACTACAAACCCCTGAATCCATACCATCTTTGCTGTAGAAAGGTGTACACGTAACGATATAAGATGTTTTACGAGCTTTTTATCAGTCGTCTTGCCCGCTCGTAAAACATCCACATAGTACCTCGGTGGTTTTTCTGTTTCTCTGTTCTCTATTTTCTCGCCTAGTCCAACATTTTCTCCACCAGACGAAGCCCACCAGCTGCTCCAAAGCCCACCTGTTGTTTGTGGTTGAATTGGTTGCATCTCTTCTACCGCCCTCTCAGCATGAGTCTTCCATTTCTCGTGTGTGTTCAAATCAAATTCGCCACTTGAACGATTGGGCTCTGACGAAATCACTGGAGGTGCTGTGCTTCCGGTCCCCCACCCGGCTATAGAAAATCTTCGCATAAGCCCAGCATCACCCGTTAATTGAGGTACCAGCCGTGGAAGCAGCGCGGCTGCACTCGAAGGGCCATATGATGCGGCGTACGATGGCTGGTTACCTTGCGATGATTTCGTCGCAACGTCGATAGTCTTTGTCCCCGAACTCCGATTCTGACGTAGTAGGTATTGCTTGTGGGGCGTCGAAAGTTCATACATACGCGTACGTTTATCACCTTTCAAACCCATATCGTTCTAGCGGATAATGAGCCGTGATTCCGGCGCAAGGACGTAAATCTTACCAGCATATTCTCAAAATCGGCTTCGCTAAAATCATTATCAATTCCAGAAAATATGTGCGCCACCGCAAGGCCATCCCCCATGGCAGGACCAACAGGTTTAGGTTCGCTGACGCTCTTCCGATTATCAGGAGAGCTGGGGGCAGAAATAGGATTAGGTGACACTGATGGATTAGAGTGCAGCCACCCTTCAAATATATTTGAAAATCGGTTCTGGGATAATGACCCTCGCCAATCTACGGTACTTGTGGTAGTTGGACGCATTGACGAATTTGAAACCGCTTTCGCGGTACCCTCATCCGATTCTTCATCCGATTCTTGGAGTGACGACAGTTGTCTAATGGTGGACTCGGAGGGTCCGAAGGAAGTGGTAGAGACAGTGCGGGATTTGGAACGTCGAAACCATTCATCAGGCACACAGATCCGAAATATTCGCCGTGCTGATTCGGAGAAGGGATTCGCAGTGTGAGGCAATTCGATAAATTTGAATATTGGGGAAGATGCCGGAAGCCTTGAAAACTCTGGACCTCAATGTCAGTCGAGATTTGAGTGTAATTTTCTATAATCGTACTCTCGGAGTTTTGGTCTACCCATACCTCCTCCAGCACATATTCTAAATTCCCCCCCCCTGAAATGGGCAGGGACTTGGCCAAGCCGAGCTCTTCCATTATTACATCAATAATTTCACCAACGCTCGTGGTTTTGGATATGAAGACTCTATATTCATAATCGTCGTGAATTTCAGGGACGCGGAGAAATAGAAAATTGACAGAGAGCAATGGATGGAGAGATACCAGACGGAAGATCGGACTATGAAGATGCAAGGTCATTGGGAACGATGAAAAATGTCGCTGCGATATGGGCACGTGTGTTGTAGCGTTGACGAGTGGGGCTACAGGCGTATCGGTTTCGATAGTGCCTATCCGGTGATGTGAGTAGCTTTAAAGCCTTGAAACACACACTCTCACCATCCCCTAAAGCCTCAAGCTCTTCCTCTTCCCAGATTCGACCATATTGCTCCACCCTTATCTTTTGTAAGGCCCACCCATGATCTTCTAGGTCGCCAAGAATTTCGTTCGTAATTTCTTTCAGCGACACCAGGGCATCTATCACGTCCTGGGCTTTTCCTTCTTGCTGAATCTCGGCAAAATGAAGGGATCCAGTTACCAATACAGTTGGAACAATTAAGGGTTCTGCTGTGAACATGATGTTCGGTGTGAAGGACCAGGATCTCGTATCTATTGTGCTCAGGATGTGATAGACTGACCACCCCAATGAATCCGATAGCTGTTATCCTTGGTTTGTGTAAAGCATACACGGGAAATATCGTTAACGAGTGACGACTCGAAGCATCGGTGATTCCAAATTGGGTTTACTTGGGTATCGTCACGGTGACCACGTGCCATCGCGTCCCGATAATTTGGAAACATGGAGGTTGGCACACTCTGTTGAAAAAAAAAGTAACATACAATTTACTGTACTTAAATTACATGAGAAAGAATACAAAAAGAAAGATCACAGCACGAAGGAAACCCTGTAAGTATTAAATTAAACTGCTGATGATGTTAAGGATGATTCTTCTGTGTCTACGGATGGATGAACCATGTAATACACGCGGATATTTTCACCTTCCACAGCCGCAGAAGAGTGTTGACTCTCTTCATCCATAGACGGAAGAGATTCTTGGACATCGCCCTTCACTTCGATCAAATAATTATCCTGTATTGTGATCAGCTTTGCCAATAAAACAACATGGTTAGACATACTTTGACGAGTTTCCTGAGCATCTTCGTTATAAGCTCCTTCTCATACTCTAATTCCTCAACATCCTGGAGCTCTTCCTCTTTGAGTTCTAGGTACCAGTCAATCAACTCGTCCCTGTCAATACCCTGACCTCTTTCCCGTTCCGTTGCCGAGAGGTGCATGACTATTAGGCTTTGAAGAGTCATGTATTTGTCGTGAGTGATGACCATTCTTCTTTTCTGGGGTGGAGGGGGTGGTAGGATATCGCCACCGACGGCTACACTTCCAGCCCGTGATGAGGATGTCGCTGGTGTGGTTATGGCTCCATGTACTCGAACGTTTATGGGCATCGAACTTTCCTCCATTTGATCCATAGCTTGAATGTCGTCTGCAGTCATCGTGGCATCTTGATCGTCATCCTTATCATCTTCGCCAGTTGTATTGGTCACGTCACCACGTTCTCCCTCTAGGTCTTCTTCGTCGAAATCAATATCGTCCTGCTCCACGTGGATAATAGATTGTCGTAGTAACGTGTATGCTTCGCGCACGAAGGCTGGAGTGATCTAATATCGAAATAATCAATAAAATCAGATGCTGTGAGGAGTTATGGTACCTCAGAAGTACAGTTCGCTCGCGCTATTGCTTCGCTCAGGCGGATCATGCTCTCCAGCTGGCGTACGGTAATACGGTAGGAGTTCTTCCCGGCACCTGTGGCATCATCTTGCCGCAAGATGCGGTATTTTTCAACAAGGACATCGGCAGCTTCACGCGAAAGCTAGAATGACGAGCTCCGTCAATATGGGACAGGAAGGGCATTGTTTGGCTTTCCTACTTTAGGATTGAAGGTCCTAGCATATCTGATATATCTCTGCAGCGTCTCTGTGCTAAACTCCGGATTTATAGCGTCATCTTGGAATCGATGTACATTTACAATATGCTTTGCGATGTTCATGTCAACCTTTTCGTCGCATTCATCTAGGACAACAAAGAATAGATCGAAACGACTCATAATTGGTGGGCTCATTTGAACGTTAGCACGAAGAGTCTTCTTGCGGTCGTATCTTCCCCCAATGGGATTGGCAGCAGCGAGAATTGAGGTACGAGCATTTAGAGTGGCGTGAATCCCAGCTTTGGCGATAGAGATTGTCTGCTGTTCCATCGCCTCATGAATTGCAACTTGGTCGGAAATATCCATCTTGTCAAATTCATCAATCGCACAGATGCCGTTATCTGCGAGCATTAGCGCTCCAGCCTCGATTGTAAAATCGCCTGTCTCCTCATCCTTGACCACCGCCGCTGTTAGACCCGCTGCCGAAGAGGCTTTTCCTGAGGTATAGACTGCGCGCGGTAAAAATGAGCAAACGTATCTATATAATGATCAGCGATTGTATATATTGAACGTGGGAATTAATCTCACTTTAGAAACTGAGATTTGGAAGTTGACGGATCTCCGACAATACATATATTGATGTCTCCACGAAGGTGCATACCTTCGGGTGTTTGTTTATGAACCCCGCCCATGAGTTGAAGCAGAAGGCCCTTCTTCACAATATCGTGACCATATACAGTGGGTGCAATGCTTTCCACGAGTCGGGAATAGATATGGTCAGACTCGATCATAGTTTTAAGTTCATCGAATTCTGGTTCCGTGAGAGATTGGATGAATGCTTGCCCCGTATCTTCTCCCATGTCTTCTTCGCCTCTAATATTTGTTCCTCCCTGATAGCTCATAGGTTACAAAGCAGTCCAGAGGGAGTAGTAGAATACTCACCCTTCCGTCAGCATCATGAACCATACATGCAAGGAAAGCGGTCTTATATTGCAAGTCGCGAACACCCAAACTCTTCAATCCGGTGACACCTGTTCCTCCCACACCTCCTGTTGAAGCAGATGCACCCCCCTTGTTAGCCTCTCTTTGCAATTCCGCCTTGTTACCTCCAGGTAGACCTAGTTGACTGACATCTGGTACGACAATAAATGTCCCGGTGAATACACATTTGTCCCCCGCTTTGGCACGCTCAACCAGTTCCGATCGGAGGATGACATCAAGAGATCGAGGCATAGACCCAGTTGGAATTTCCGAAGGATTCTCTTGTATTCGAACCTTCTGCCAATCAGTGAATTTCGACGAATCGATTTGGAGTTGCCATGCTGAGCGGTTACCGCAAGTGGGGTTCGGGCAAAGAGCGGGCTATAGGAAGGTCAAACTTGGCAGTGACACTTGTAATATATAGCACAAACTTCTGTGTATTTAAATTGTTGTTCAATATCGTTGACGAGTCCATTGCAGACTTCGCAAATAAAACTCCCGAAAAGAAGTTCTGGGCGGACCTCGCTGGTGCGCGTCACGGTCCCACTGATACTCATAAGTGTCCCGATCTTGTCCGTTCTTAAGTCACGAATGCCGGAGACGAGGGGCAAATGATAGAATGCGATATTGAATTCGCGGGACTGGAGGTTAGCAGAATCGGTGGTGGCGGCTGTTGGGTTAATCTTCAGATATTCGGGCTCGAATTCAGTGACAAGGTTGAGTAAGGCTCGACGAAGATAGGGAAGAAAACGATAGTATTGCTTTTGAATCGCATCGGCAAGGACATCATCTCTTTGTAAAAGATGGCCAAAATCGACGTAGAGTGTCGTAAGCTCGTATTCCCGCATTGTATGAATTTGTTCAATATAGGTGAGTTCCCCATCAGCAACTTCTGGAAGGTCGCCATCAGAGGCTGGGGTGGCGGCCAAGGCTATCTCTTCTGTAAATCTACCAAAATATTTATAAGATTGAAGGATCCAAGGTGTGGGAGGACGCACGTTTTTAGAAAAGTCTCGAAGCTTTCCGCAACACTCTCCCCTACAGCGTCCTTGACCAAGGGGACATCTGCATTTCCTCCTCTAGGTTTTCTGCGTTTCTGTGTACTTCGACCTCCTTTTCCATCTTCACCCGCCTCATCATCCCCCAATGTCAAAGCATCAACTGTTGCGCGACGCGGCGATCGGGTGTGTGCGGACAGAGAAGGGTCTGGCGCACTGCTTGGCGGAAGGGAAGATGGAAAACCAACAGGAGAAGATCCTCCATCGAAATCCATTTCAGTGTTATGGCTTATTTTACAAAGACGACGCGATAGACTAGCAAGCGAAAACGAATCTACGTCCCACCACCGTCACGCATTAGGGCAGGTGGTCTCGTGTATGTGACACCCGTAGTATCCTGTCACGCTATCAGCCCCTCTTCGTCCCGCCATCCATGAACGATCTCGAGCCTTTGGATCCAGCCTATGTCGCGGACGTTCTCTCCCGTCCTCCATTTGTTACGATATCGGGGGTGATAAATGTCAGAGATCTAGGGTCCTATCCGTCTACTTTGTACCAAGGTAAAAGCACAAAACCAGCTTTTCTCTTTCGCTCCGCAGAGTTATCCGGGATCACCGGAGAAGGTAATTATCAACTCTTTTTCTTTTCTTTACTTAATGTGAAATGAAACACAGGAAAGAGTCAAATCCAGGCCCTAGGAATATCCAAAGTCTTCGATCTGAGATCAGACACCGAAATCCACAAATTCAACTCACCTCTCCCTGAAATTGATAATGTAGAGATTATTCGAGCGCCTGTATTTCAAACGGAAGATTATAGCCCAGAGATGATGGCGAAGTGCGTACGTGGTACAACTAATACCGGTTACCCATTCATGAGCTTACCCGCACGATTGTTCAGACGATACCGATTGTACGCTAGTGGGAAAACAGAGGTATGGTTTTGGTTATTAGTATAGAGGGCAAGCACTTAAAGTACAAAGGCTTTCATGGAGTTATATTCTCAGATTCTAGATCACGGCGTATCATCATTTGGTACTATCTTGCGACACATCAGAGACAATCCAACAGAGGGATGTATCTTTCATTGTACAGCTGGGAAGGACCGAACGGGTATAATTGCGGCAATCGTACTTAAAGTGATTCTTATTACATATTTTCTTTCGAGTGACTTTCTTCAACATTGTCCTATAGCTCGCCGGTGTTGACGACGTGATCATCGCAAATGATTATGCCCTCACCCGCGTTGGCCGTGAACCTGCACGGGAAATGATTATGGCCCGGTTATCTAGAGAGCCTTTGTTTGCTTCAAACAATGAGGCCGCCCTAAACATGTTCACCTGCAGGTAAGATAACAAACAGGCTATTGACTCCTGCTGACCACCGCGTCTAGACACGAGACCATGTTGGCCTTCCTTACACTATTGCAAGATAAATACGGAGGGGTGGAGTCCTATGTCAAGAAACACCTTGAATTTTCAGATGGGGATATTGAGGCCATCCGGAAAAATATTCTCGTCTCCACAAATTCTCATCTTTAGTATCTTCTAGGGCGCTAGAACTAATTAAATGACGAAATATATTGCTAGAAGGCCTTCCATGAACGGGGATATTACACTATATGTACACAAGTTCTCAATATGTAAAACATGCTGACCAACGCCATCATTTCCGCGTAAGACTTATCGGTCTCCGTTTCTGGGATTGGGAATTAGATGGAACACCAGGATTTAGTGGTGTTGGCCCAACACCGTTCTGGCCCCCAACAGCTCTAGCCTTTGGGTTGAGTGGCGATAAAGCACCACTTCGACCAGGTATAGGGATCGTCGGCGGGTTTAGCGGAAGCTCCCCTGTGACTCTCCTTCGTAAAGGAGTGCGGCCGACAACTGTCACAGGTCGCCCAGTTCTTTCTAACTGTCCGCTAGGTACCGATAAATCACTAGGTCGCTCCGTATCGGAGAAATCGCTATACGGTGAAGTGTCAGTACCCAGAGCTTGTCGTCTTGCTTTTTCGTGTTTGGCTTGAATCGAACGAAAATGCAGGAGGAGTTCTTGCCATTTAATCTCATCCCTTCCAATCTTAGATCGTGTCGACAATGACCCAATGGAGCTGAAAATGGAATCATCGTTAGCTGGAAACTACCGACAGAGGATATATTTACGATTTTGGAGCAATATGTAAGAATCCGGCCGAATTCACTGCGTTCAGGCGATTTCTGAGCGAGACAAAAGCTGAACTTTGTGGCAACAGCATCAACAGTCCGTATAAGCACTTGAATAAGTGGGGGTATCTTTCGGGCTCCAGTAGTTGTAGTCGTATATCTATTAGTCAACTATAAGTCACAGGTGAGAGGGGCGTCAATCAAGCAAAACTACACACAGGTGAAGACAGGTGACTCTATTAACTGCACAAGCTTGTCAACCTGAACAAGCATTTGTACTGTGATTTCCAGGTCTGCACTGTACCTAATATAAGCATCGCGACATTTCAGAGAGTGCTAAAACTCACAATATATACAGAAGATTCGATGCATGTTCGTAGGCTTGGGCGAGAAGACAGAGTGAGAAGACGGCAACCGCATTGTGACACCATGACCTGTATAACGTCGTGAATAAAGCCTGACCGTCTTGCTGTGAGGTATCTTTTGTTGATAGAGCTTAACATTGTCTGAGATAAAATATCTTACCCGAGTCTCGAGACTTTTCAGTCGTTTCCGGAATTCCGCCAATTCAGGGGATGTGATTAAGATTATGTTCAACTTTTGAACAATGACACTGGCGAATTCCAAGTCCTGGAAACCATCCGGATGAGTAAGAAAAGTCCTTCCTGGAAAGTGACCAACTCACATCTTCTTTCTCTAAGATCTCCGCAAAAGTTCGATATATCCTTTCAGTGTTAAGGTTTAAACAAAGTTGCCTAATTATCAAACTTCCTCGAGTTTCCAATAGGCGCCTATCAGTGCTAAATAGTTCAAGTAGATTCATCATGAACGCCTTGAAATAATTTTCTTCTGAGCTTGAAGAAATTTGAGCAAGGAGTTGTAAGTCGTGCTTGATTACCTGGAGTTCTTTTCGTCAACGATATATGATTAGGATGGATTTTTCGAGTCTGACCTCCTCTGAGCTATCAGATAGCGTCTTCAGTAATGCTGGGAAGGTTCCGTCATCCATCGCAAGGATCTATTATTTGTTTATTTTTATTCTGCCCTCTTGTACACAGAATGTTACCTTCTTCGGGGCCTTTTGGTGGAGCATGATAAGCCATTTCAGAGCTGCTACACGTGTCTCCTCAAACTCGCTGATAAATTGGACGGTAAGTTCATTTACGGTAGCCTGATAGTCAAATGGGTCAGTGTCCTCTGGAGGAGGTTGAGTGGGTAAAAGGTCGGCATATGCAGAAGAAACTGGCGAAGTCGGCCTGCCAAGCTCTGGGTTTGTTGGAAGAGGGTTAATTTCTGTAGGAGGTACTGCACGAGGAGTCGCGGCAACATCAGTAGTACTAGCTCGCGACCTCTGTAACGGTACCGTTGGTGCTGTTGGGGACTCGAGAGTTGATTCGGGCGAAGATACATCCCTAGACGTGTCTTTTGTGAAAGCAGATGGTCTTGGGTTGGTCGTGGAAGGGGTTGGAGATCTAAGCATCCGAGAAGATGGTAGTTTGTCAAGCTTGGGTACCGTCTCTATTGGTGAGGGTAGATTTTGTATAACGTTGAAAAGAAGTTTGTTGGTACGAATAGCAGCACTTTGAATCATTGCAACGTGATGCGCCAGGTTTGGAAGAATTGCAGGAATTAGGCGGGGCGTAAAAGGGACCATAACTTCATGCGTAAAGCTCAGGAAATCAGCCAGCCACCGCAACGCTATTGACTGTTGGATCTCATCATCTGTTAAATATTTAGAAAACAGGATAGCGCGGAAATGGAAATATGCTGACGGTCGGGCTCCAATTGTTGAACGAGAATTTCTATGACTGCAGCATAGTCGATTTTAACACCTTGTCCCGGGATCCAGGCTAAAGAGATCTTAACAATATATCAAGTAGTCCCTAAAATTATCAGCATACCTCCTGTGTCCCGATCACCGACCTCGGATGCAGGATCTTCCTTGAACGCGGAGTCGTTGTCATAATTCGAGTTGTCGTCATTCTCTCCAATAAATACTGCGTGCTCCGAGTCTTCTAACGTAAGATCGGGTAATTTATCATTTGTTACATCAACACGCCTCAGGGATTCTACTGGAGTTTTGGATTTTGCTTGTTCTTCCAATTGCCGGCGTACCAAGCTAACATCCCGTATCTCACGAAGAAAATCAGCCAAGAGGGTCTCAGTAGCCACTCGGACATCCTCAGTTGGATCAGACAGATACTTCCTACGTATAGTGTCAGACAAAGATATTGAGGCCCAGGTTAAAACTCACAATAGACCATCGAGAAATTCAGGTAGATATGATATAAGCTCCAGTTCCGGAACAGAGTCGAGAACGTTAATCCAGGACACTAGATAGCTCCGTGTAAACGGGCTAACGACATAGATGCGTTCCCGTAGCAGGGGTATAAAATAAGCGAGGGAAAATGCCTTCCTTTCACCCGGATAATTTTCGCCTGGCATACCGTCGGGATATGAGACCAAGACACTTCGGGGGTCCTCACGTTCATCTCGGACTTTTTCAGTTTCCGGATACATTGGAATATAAACAGACGCGGATTCCGCAACGATATCCTTTAAAAGGCGATCCAAGAGCTCTGCACCATTCTTGACCGATAATTCGGAATCAGCCGCGAGCTGTAAGCATCTGGGTGAGTAGAATACAAAGAAAGGCTCGGTGCCAGTCACATACCTTACTCAACGCATCAAATATGTCGTTGAAATATACTAGGACCTCCCCCTTCGATACTTTCGCGATGTTGTAGAGGCATTCTGCAGAGAAATACCGGATTCTGTTCTCCGGATCAACAAAACAGTCAAGAAGAGGCCCTACGAATTTCTCCATATATGGGGCTATATCGACACCCAGGGCGATCGCTGTTCCTGCGAGGCCAATAAGACCGCCGTTACGAATATGAAGGGGATTTGAGTTGTTGCTGAACATTTCAACCAGCTGGTCAATGATTTGGCTGATTCGACGGTGGTCCCCTTGTATCTGGCACTCTCGGATTTGCCTGAAATCAATGCATCAGAACCGTATTCCCATAAGTCTCCAGGAGAGATTCAATTCACTTCTCGAGGTCAAGAGCCGCTGCCTTGCGCTTTTCATAGATCTTGTCAATTAGTTGTTTTGCAATGGCGGAATCTTTAGAAAATCCCATGTTAGAACAACTCATGAAGAACTTGGTGATGTACAGACCCATTTTGCGAAAACGATGTGTCGAAATATACCATATACACTATATAATGAAGTTGGTGGAGCACGGCTGAAGCGCGACGTGACCTTCACGAGTCTGAATGTGGCTGTGCTCCTGTTGAAGACAAAAAGTACCGAGGAGTATATTATATCTCACGACACACAAACGATACATAATGGCGAAGGTCGTTCTGCCTCTTGCTCTTTTGTTCGTCACCCCCTTTGACCCCTCTCTGCTTGTAGACCATTCGTGCCTATCGAATAATTTCTATGGAAACTACCATGACGCTGGAAAGATATGGAGTGTTCTACTTCCAGACACCCAATGCCTAGAAACATGGACGTCCAAGTCTCAGGACACATCTGCTTCCATTGTGCAACCAAAAACGGAAATTCAACAGCTCGTATGGTTGGAGGAAGAAGCAGTGGATGTCTCTGTGAAAACCCAAACCCGGTCGTTCCAGAACGAATTTGATTCTTTCCTTGATGCTCTCTCGGATAACATTCCTCCTGATAATAGCGACCTGCTCCAACTTGCGATGGGCATGTCCATACGAAGCGGGGAATATGAACTACTTTATCGTACCCCTTCTGCTGCCCTCCTTTCCGTTAGTCACGACAAAGCCAGGACCATTGACACGGTTCTCCCCCGTTTCTGGAAATCCACTTTACTACCGACCTCCCCTGTTACTTTTCGGCCTGTGGTAACATCAGCTATCAGTCATGTGGAGCGAATATTATCACAACTTAAGTTCGACCCTGTGGTGGCATCTACAGTAAACAATATCTCTTTGGCTCAAATGAAGAAAGATATCAAGTTTTTAACTGGAGAGGATGGGAAATCAGGGATTATTTCTCGGCACTCGTTTTCAACAGGGGCCTTGACTGCAGCATCTTGGTTGAAGGATCTCTTCCAACAAACTGGAGCAACTTGTGAATTGAGGCCGTTTTTGATTGGATTTGCACCCAACGTCATATGGTAATTCACATTCAGCACCTTCCAACTATCCCATTACTCAGTTTTCGGATCACAGTCGCTACCCTGCTGTTACGAACACGACCGCTACAGTACTTCTAAGTGCCCATTATGATAGTCGCGGATCTTTCGGGAAGACTCGTGCTCCTGGGGCGGACGATGATGGTTCAGGCATCGTGGCGCTTTTGTCGATTGCGCGGACTATTTTGAGGAAGGGTGTGAAATTTTACAGCAACGTCGAACTTGTTGCTTTTGCAGGAGAAGAACAAGGACTCCTCGGTTCGAGGGCTTATGCGCGTGCGTGCAGAGTCATACGTTGTTATCATCGCAAATTCATACTTGTTAATGACAGGTGAACTTCGTGTCGCCGGGGCTAACCTTACTCTCATGATCCAAGCTGACATGCTGGCGTACCGTGCACCCGGAGAGCCACCCCAGTTGGGACTTCCTGATAAGTAGGTTTTCAAGAATCACCTATAAAATCAATCTATTAAATTATCTATATATAGAATTGGTTCTCCAATAGTGACCCAACTAGTTGCCGATGTCTCTGCAATATATAGCCCAGAACTACATGTTGGATTTACTCCGGTTGGTCATAGGTCCCTCATCTGAAATCATTATATATAAACCATGTTCCAGGCATGTTGCAGCGACCACCAGGTAGGAGGTATGGATTCCGTGTAACTCTCCACTGACTAGTTTTGTAGTCCTTCCATGAGCAAGGTTTCCCGGCAACTCAGGTGTTTGAACGTGCTGGACCAAGTATGGGTCTTTCTGAAACCATTTTGCTTTTTACTTATCTCGTTTTTGCCAGTCGCCGATCCCATGTATCACAATAGCGGTATTATGCATACTATCGCTGGTCTCTCGCATTCTGACATCATGACTGTGTAGGTGACTTAAGTGACCGAGTTGGGTATGATTTTGGACAGTTGAAATCAATCGCGAAAGTTCAGGTTAGTTTTTTTTTTCAGAGATGCCTGCTCATTCTGATACTCCTCCAATAGTTTGCAACGCTCCTTCACACTGCAGGTTTCAAACTGTCACAGTGAGAATATTAGTTATTCTTTAAACATATCATTATTACATCAATTTTGATTTTATTATACCCTACACATTGGATCACAACCTCGCCAGAGCTAGGCCCGCAATGATCGGAAACGGAATCTTGGGCAGGCGTGTAAAGCTTGAAACACCCAGTTAAGAAGATGAGCTAAGTACGTGGATCTCGGTTGCGGGAATCTTGAATATATTTATAGTAATGTGGTGTACATGGGGGATCATGAGCTTCTGCACTTTCAAAGAAAATGCATGCCACAATATTGCTTCTACCATGAGAGGTGGCTTAAACATCGGCAGGCATTGCCTGTATCTGGGTCGTTCCAGCTTTCTCAATGAGCGCGATCTTCTGTTTTGCGATGGATGCTCTAACTGGGTGAGGGTCCTGAACTCGAATAGTTCGTAAGCAACAGGACATTGACCAGGATCGAAGTACATGTTACCTCAAATATTTCATTCAACTCCTCACTTTAAGAAAGTTAGGGCCGTTGGAACCGACAAGGTAGAGACAGTGGTAGCCACTCACAGTGTTCGACCCTTCGTCTCAATGGCACAGAACCAGATAACTACACATTCGAAGAGATCCCAACCAACATATACAATATAGTACTGAAGCCCGAAATAAAAAAAGGTTATTTCAGCAAGAATGGAAATCTTAGTTAGTATCGCACCCTCCATTGTATATTCCCGAGGGCAATCGGGCCGGCATAAGTATTGACGAAGCTTGCGCAGCTAACGGCAAAAGCATAGCTTGACAATTACAATGTAAGCACCTTGAAGAAATCCAAATTTGATGACCTTACACCGCCATTCCTTTTGCTCTGAAATTTGTTCAGTATTGGCCATGACATAATTGGTGGTATGTATGAGGGGACCTACCGAGTGTTATAGTTTAGGCACTCTGCGGGGTAAAGTGCTTGTAACGGCGTATATGTCAGACTGTAAACAAAGCCGAATAAAACTTCAATTAATGTATGGTGATAAGTTAGTAGCCGTACAACCACCAATTAATTGACACACACAGATGAAAGCGATGGCCGCGTTAGAGCCCTTGGGGTTGGCACCATCCGCGCCCCATTTTGCCGTGCAACCTACAACTAGGTCGGTTAATCAGACGCCAAGCACATAGTCCCACGCACCAGTAACTACCGCGAGCATCCCTGAGCACGCCAAAGTTCCCCAGAACCACATTGTACGCCTTCCGACTGGTATCCAAGACCATTAATTCAAGCTGGGTGCTAAAATATATAAAAATTACCTTTATCAGTAAGAGATGTTCCAATCAATGCTCCCCCAGCCGAAATGATAGTGTTGGCAAAATTGAGCACCAGCCGCCTTTCTTGGGTTTGGACTCCAGCATTTGAGAACAGTATGGTCAAGAAGTATCTTTAATGAACCAGGATAAGGACCCCAACGTGGACGACAGGAAAAACCGTACCCAAGACCATTCCCTGACCATTGCTATATTCAAAATTGTTAATCCTAGCAATAAATTGTATCGAATAACAAAGAGACGTACTCCGAAGAATCCCATTAATAACATCATGAATGTTCTATATTTCGCGTTTCGGGTATTCACAAGTTCCGAATAGTCCCACCTACCATGATAATCAAATAGGTAACGGACCTATGAACAGACAATGATCAGACATACCAACGTTTATCGGACGCATCCAATTTCACGGTTTCTTCGTATTCCTTCCACTCAAGAAGGACGAGAGGTGCACTTTCATCACCATCTCCGTGATACCTGGCAAGAATGCGACGTGCCTCTTCTTTTCGACCAACAGATATCAACCAGCGCGGGGACTGGGGATATATTAGCTCAAGTTAGAAAAAAAAATTAGTTGGTTTACCTCGGGAAGTATAAAAGCGAAGAGAACCAGGATGCCCGCAGGTGCTATTTGAATAGCCAGAGGTGCTCTCCACGAGGTGGTACTTTCAAGACGACCTGTGGCAATGGTGATCCCAGCTGTGGGAGATCTCAGTTCCATTCGCAGGCGTGCGATCAGTGATTCGACTTACTACATAGAATAGAACCCGAGTAATAGAAAGCTTCGTCATGGCAGAAATCAGGGATATACCAAAATAGCACTAGTAAAACACACTGTTGTAGCTAGGTGAAATGTCCCTAAATCAACGAAACACTCTTTAGTCAAGTTAAAATACTCACAGTCCGGTCAATCGGCCTCGCCACTAATCATCCAATGTTGTCAATATAGTATAACTTTCGACATTATAATCCCGGGATATTCACCTGAGGAGGGGACATCTCTACAACATATGCAGGGGCAGCCGTCGTCGAAATTGCTACGCCAAATCCGAGAACGAAACGGCCCCCTAAAAGATACGGGATATTTTTTGCCACAGTTACAACGATTGCGCCTACATTTTGTTGAGAGTGGAAGTGTAATAAGGGAGAAAAGTCCAGTTCATACCAACGATGATGATCAAGCTGCCCAAGAACTAGAGCCAGATGGAAATGAGAGGTTAGCTTGATGAAACAGGCAAATGGAAACACACCATGCCGGCACGGCGGCCGAATCGGTCAGCGACTGGGCCAGCGACAGTCACACCAACAATGGTACCTTTAGAGTAAGAAATGAGAAGGTAGTGTCGGAGAAGTTGGTAAAAATAAGTCGAACCTATCGAATACTATAGGTAGATGAAAAGGGGATTTCACTGAGTTATTAGACAAAGTCTAAGCTCTCACAATTCCGAATATTAATGCCGAAGGGGTTCCAACGCCACCTCCCGCATTCTCGCCATCGAGATTGAAGTAACGGAGATATTGGCTACGCTGTCAATTTGAGCGAAAATAAAACTATTTCCCTTTAATCACGTACTGCATCCCATTGACAGCGCTCATAACTTATTAAACCAAGAACGTTTCAACACATCCAGCAAGCATGACTAAAAAAAATCCATGTCCTTACCGGATCCATCGAAACCATTTGACAAACTCCCCATAAATGAAACCAGTAATATTGCGAAAAGTTGTAAAGACTTGGGGCTAGTGGGGCTCAGCTGTGGACCAGTAGATAAGGCCAAAGCATAGTCGGCGTTGGAGACTTCAATAATTTTGGCCCTCTCGAGAACATCGTGTTCATTAGGATGCGGGGAAGAACCTTTCCCGTTTTCAATTTGCTGGGCCTTGAGGTCCTTCTCCGCTGTTAATGTAGACATCGTATAGTAGTGTTCCCCGAGACTCGAGAGACAGGGTTTTCTTTAGAACCCAAATTAT
>MU150487.1:0-21367 GCA_015584075.1 Collybia nuda | reverse complement strand
TAAACCCTATTTTGTTCAGGTCCATATTTGACCCACCAGATTCCGTCCATCGCCACGATTTGAACACAGAAAGATCGAGGAGGTTTGGTGCGTTTCAAGTTCCGCGAGCTTTCGAGCTGACCAGGAACAGGATCTATCGGGCTTGTTAGTCAGTTCCTTAAGGTAGTTCCAAGCGCCTCAGTGATCTTGATTAAAGCGGCCTACCTGCGATGCTACCGTTGCGTTCTATCTACAATGGTGTAAACAAGATGCGACCATAGCGGAACGTTCTAAAAAAAAAAATTCGAAAAAGCCCGGTTGGCCGTCCTTATGAGGAATTAAAAATATTTGATCTTGTGACGAGTATAATGCTCTAGTCTAGTTTCGGATCCGTGAATTCTGCGCGTGTATCTGTTTTACTTATGAGGCATCTAGGCTTCTATCTTAGTAGAGAGTGTATAGAAATAATAGCTTATTGATTCAAACAATTGACGAACTCCCTGCATTATTAATGGGCGGAATGTTCTTCACAGGTGGTTGTCATGAACATGGTTCAACCTTTGCCATTGCCACGGTCTGTGACGCGTTCTGCGCATAGACATAGGTAAAATAGCAATTTGAGAGCAGAATTCGCAAACGGTGCGAGATTCTAGAGCTAGTGACGTGCTGAGCTCCACGAAGAAGGCGACTGGAGCGAAGTGTTGGTCACTGGTGGGGTTTCGTGTCATAAATCGTGCCAATATTAAGTAAACAAAATAGCCCAAGGATATTTAACTTGCGGCCTACGTTTCGTATTTGCGACATGTTACGGTGAGTATGATACACGGAATAGAGTATATATTTCGCGGTTTCCGAAGACAAGTGACCAGTTAGGTAATTGTCGCGATTTTATTATCTTATCAGATAATCTCTGAGATGTGACGTCATTTGGCACTTTGAGTATGGGGTTCCTGTATAAATGGGTGGCAAAGTCTCACTTTAGGTTTCCCCCAACTAAACAGAACAACCATCTAGTATAATGAACACACATAATACTCAGAACCCGAACACTACAGGTATAGGCCCAGGAGGGCAAGTGGGAATGGAGAAACAACCAGGTGTCACTGGTGCGGGAGCTGATACAGGAGCTGGTGCGACGGCAGGCGCTGGTGGCGTTGGGACGAAACTCAAGTAAGCTTACATGCCACAAATACATGATTAGTAACTCACGATAATGGCGTTTTCAGAAGAGCTTTGAAGCAAAGCGGCAAGATGTGAACCACATGCCGACACGTGAACTACCATAAAAGCGATAATAAGTAAGAGCTATCGAGATCGTGGGTGTCACATACCAGCTACGAATTCGTCGATAATCTCACGCTGTGGGTGGATAGTTGGATGGCGAACAGTATCTTGCCGAACAAATACAGATCCCGGGGTCGTGTGCGTTGGCGGATTGGGTGATATACTGAAATCCCAGGCTCCAAACGGCCCATCCGAAGATGAACGGTCCAATATACATCTCCCCGTCTCGCGGGAAAACCCCCTGAGCCCATGTACGCCGCATAAGAATACATGCTTTTGCCCAACTTCAATATAGTTTATATCTCCAAGGAATTGGAGATTGCCGTCAGATCCACACTGGGTATTCTCAATTGTTTGTACTAGAGCCCCTGTGCGTACATCCCATAAAAACACATGATCCCAAGCGGCAGCGCCGAGGATTGGATATACAAATCTGAAAGCGCGGGTGGGCTGTGGAGGGTACAGGAGGCCCCACGGTCGGAAATGGCCACGCGTAGAAGGCCCAGGGAATAAAGCGGCCGAGACGTCGGAGGCCTGTACTTGGCGTGAGCTTGGGAGAGAACTAGGAACTCGTTGTTCAGCTTGTGACAAGTCGTAGTCGTCAGTGCGTCGCCAAACTTCTTTTGCTCCATCCGAAAAATCAAATATCACATATCCTTCACCATATTCGCAATGTGCATGCCTGCGGACCTTTTCAAGTATATTAGAGATCTTTGAATTTTACTTACCATGATCAAGACAACAGACCTTGGAGAGTGACCATAAAATTTGATCAGTTTCGGTGTCGACGACAGTGAGCCCGCCTTCACACGACGTCGTCAAGATATAACCTGCCATTTCATCAACTTTAATGCGATGTACGCTAGTCCCTGCAGCGTTATACGGGATTAGGTTTGAGGCCGCCTTTCCACTCCAGCTCCGTTCTATGTATCGACGTCTCTGACCTGCCGGGAGTGAATGAGCGGCCCCAGATCGTAATAGATGGTTAGACTCACATAAATCCCTCCAACCGCCTACCCCGTCCAATGAATGCTTTGAATACAGAACATGAGCCTCTTCAACGGAAGTTATAGATTGAGGTATGAGCTTGTGAAACATAGCGGCTTGGTGGTAGATCGTGTTTTCTTGGAGCAGGATGAACTTATGCCAAGATTGGCACACCAATCGTAAGCGTTGGACTGAATCGAGAGGTAGATATGCCAAAACGACAAGCGCGAGTTCCGTGGGGAGATCGAACATCCTCCTACAGTTTAAATCTGGGACATTGATTGAATGTTTATTGTACCAATTCCTAGGCCCTAAATCACTGACGGGTTAAATAACCAGGTATTTGCAAGTGCTTTCTCGGCAGTGATACTATTGATTTCGTGAATTTTCCCTGCGATAGCGCCGATGAGAGACGAAAGTTGGAGCATGATAAATTAAACCAAGTTTTCAGAAAATTAAATATATATTACATAATACCCCAGCCGGATAAATAATATACTAATACAAAGTCCAATAGTTGTCAAAATGTTTGGGGGAGGGAGGGACATCAAGTAAGTTCATAGTATATTTTTTGCCTCTTCTCGAAGTTTATTCACGTACGAAATTAACTCTTCCTGTGCACCCCTCAGTCTCTTCTGTCGAGCAACTAGCTCGGCTCGTTTCCTGGCAGTAACAGGGTCCTCTGCAAGATATGTCGCGCATCGCTCAGCTGCATTGGGCCCTGTAATTTCAAGACTTGAGAGTAAGTGACTGAAGATGTCTTTTGCGATACCCTGTACAAAGAGCACGTCGACATGCCCCTTTACAGAATCAGCCACTCTCTGCGGGGGCTGTAAGAGATAATCAACATTATTTCTGAATCAAAAAACGTACCTTGTAAGCAAAATCGAAATACGCTCTGACTTCAGCCATGAACTTGAGCTCTACTTGATAATTGAGCAATATTTCATCACCAGGGGATGTTCTTGTTGTTGTGTTTGCAGTGCTCGTTGCAGGTGCAGTTGCGGCTATTGGGAACCCAGTTGTGGTTGGAGGTGCCCCCGGGAGGTTTGTATTAGACTGACTCGAGGAAAACGACATCGGGGCAGGCAGATTTCGAACGGCGTCGTGATACTTCTTTAGCCACTTCGTTTCCTCAATATTAAGATCAATGCCATGTAATGTAAAAGGGCCTTGCTCCACTTCAAGGATCACAAGTGTGTGCGTGTTCATGAGCTCGAACTTGGTATTGATCAATTTTTCAATGACGCCGCTGCATAATAACAACTTAGAATAGACAGTAGACGTTGCCAGATTACTGACCCAAGGATACTCATCAGGCTACCATAGTCGGAAAATGTTTCGTCTGTGCCACGCTTCAATGCAGCAACCACTAGAGCCTTAATGCCCTCCTGGCACTTCGTAACTAACGTTGCCCAAAATGTTTGGAAATGAAGGATGAGGCGACGGTTTGCCTCGAAAGGAACATTTCCGGGTAACTCTCGGGTCACCGTTCTAGAACATAGTGAGCAAGCATCTATCTGCCGAAGTACGGCTTCCTCACTTTTGAATATGCTGTCTAATATCTTCCAAGTAATAGCGAGATTTGAGAGAAAACGGCAAAATTTCCCTCTTATCGTCCAAAGAATTATGGAATGAAGTGAAAGCGAAGTTCGCGTTTGGAAATGGGCAAAATTCGGGGGATGTGGCCTTCATGTCGTTCCTAAAATTTTCAAACACTTTTCCGATATCCTGTATGAAAAGGCCTCCATTTACTCCACCCTCAACAGCGCGCTGGTAATTATCCCCGAAAATACGAAGAAGATTCAGTAGATAAGCCGTAGGGTCGATTGGGGCGGGTTTTGGGAGTTTGTCAATTGCCAAGCTAGTTTCTCCCAGAGTGGCTTGAATCTGGGCTTGCATCTTTGGAATACTAGAAGCATTTTTGGGTCAGATAGGCGTTCAGTGTTGTAATCACCACAAGACTTACGATCGAAGAATTAATTTGATGAGCAGATCGCTCACTGTTGATACTAAATTTTCTGTTCCGAGACGCGACTGTTCAGAAGTAGAAGAATATGGCAAGGTATTCCTGAAAAAATCCATTTCTTGAATTCGCGCTTGCTCCGTCGTTACTTGAGACTCCCGCTCTCTTTCTGTTGGTTGGCGGGTGCAATAGTAGCCGTACTTCAAGGGTTCTATGTGGCCAGTTAGGACTGAGTACCACAGGTCGCGTGTAGAATGATCGCCCGCGTCCGCCAGGTCGGGCTTAGTTAAAACGCCTAACATCGGTTAGTAGACGATTTTGATCAGAGATAAACACTTTACCAATAGTCCTCTCCCCATCGGGGTCTACCTCTCTGACGAACTCGACGGCACCATGGGATTCAAAGTCACCTATGGCGTATTTTGAGTGTAAAATATGAAGACGTGGAGGGCATACTTGCCATTCATCGCAAGTACCATCAATATGATGCAATTACCGGATATATAGGAACGCACAAGGTCTTCAATTAACGTTTTGTACGGTCCTACTTGGATAAACCCTACAAAAATGGAATGGTTAAATCGTTAGTTCAGTCCATATACCGAAGGCTCTCACCTGGAAGATCAAAGAAAGATAAATTTGCCAGGTTCGGTCCACAAACATCCACACAAACAATATTCTTTGAAAAACGGAGGACTCCGTTTCCTTTGATTTTGGATGGGAGCTCAAGAGCGGAGGTTTCGAGAAAAGCGTCGATTTCTGCCGAATCCGTCATATTCTGGAGAATGGCCGTTTGTGCTTGTCTTAAACGAAGTTCCACAGCGGACCTTTCGAGCAGAGGGGGTCCGAACGGAACATCCACAAGCTCGCGTCGGCGCTGTCCTTGGAGGTCATATTCATATCTAAGGTGAACTTGTACGGAAAAGGGTTGCGAAGTGGATGTCATTCTGTAATGAAACGGTGCTCGAGTACTAAGATTAGCATCTCGCGGAACGGTGATCTAATGTCAATAAACTTTGATGAGGCTCGGCTTGGATAGCTATAACAAGAAATTTCACTTACGCCAGATATTGATTCGAGCAAGCTAGATTTCCCTGGTATATATCTTTGAGCAATCCTTTACACAAATATCAAGAACAAAACAATCACCAGCGCTTTGATTGCCTATCACAACAATGCATGGTAGATCGATGTCTGCCTGAGCGCTGAGAATGATGTAAGTTCGACGCATAGCGCATTCATAAATTCGACCTACCCAAGGGAACGTAGTTGCTTTTCGAGGTGGAGTAAGTATTTGATGTGCTTGGCATTCATGATTCGAGTCTAGCTGGAGTATTTGGCCCGTGATCTGGTCGCGAGGCTAATGTGGGACTCTGTAGGTAAGGTGCGAGCAGCTATAATACTTGACGTATATATATATATATGATTCCGCTACTAGCCATAAAAGGGAGTCATTGAGGCCTGAATGGGAGCGTTGGGCCGACGAAGGAAGTGGAGCCTGAAAAAGGTTGAACGCGACCGTCGTTACAATGAAAAGTGTCAATGGAATATAAGGCGTTTTTCCCCGGTTTCCAGCTTCTTAGCATTGAATCTATGGAGACAAAGGCTTGACAACGTGATCAGCATCGAGGGTGGTTCCAATTGAGAGGGTTAGAACTGGCCCTATGCTGACCGTTCTTGGCGAAAAAGAGCGGAGTTACAACAATTTGATGATATTTTAATTCTCCGCGAACTACTAGCTCGCCACCGAAGTACGGCTCGATTACACTCAAGGAAAAATTGTCCTTCACCGGACCACGGTCGAGAAGTTCGAGCCCCATGGACATTCCGAAATGTCAGTATCGTTCCCTGAAGCGGTCTATAAATCCGGGGTGGCAAGGTGATTGATGTATCATGTCGTCTTGGTGTTTCCATCCCTGTTATGAGCCTGCGCTCCACAGTTAAGTCAACGTGAAAGGGAACCAAAATTCACAAATCCCCGACAAGGCCGGTTAGCGCAATACACTGTTTTTCACAATGCGGGGTGAATGGTTATAGGTATACTGTGTACTGATGCTTCACCAAGGTATTGATCGACACTCGCGGTCGACAGGAATAGTGTATTGCCGCCGGAAAATCCCGGGCTTGTCAAACTCCTGGAACAACTTAGATGCCTCAGGAAAAAGATACGTTGTGTCTAGATGACTGGAACCAGCACGGTACCAAGCACCTGTCCACTACGGACCTTTTTTCTGTTGATTCATTCGTGAAAAAGCATGTTCAGTCTTGCTGGCAAGTACAAACAAAGTTTCTACACCTTACTCGGTATTGAATGGCGAAATTCGCACACCCACAGCAACAGGTAGAAGGTGGACAATCTGTTCAATATGGGGACGGTCGTAAGGATTGCTCTTCCAACAAAGATTTGTGAGCTCCCAGAGGTCATCGGGAATCTCAAATTCTCTTCCAGGTCGCTGTCCCTTAGTGATAGCAATGATAGCCATCATGTTGTTGATTTTGTAGAAAGGGACATGGCCGCTGTAGATCTGTGGAACAGACGCTAAATTTCTAAAAGCTAGTGAATGTATTACGTTTCCGAACCTCATAAATAATCATAGCAAAAGAGAATATATCGCTCGGGAACGTAGCTCGAACGGAAGTTGTTTCTTCATCGAATGAGAGCAGACATTCAGGGGCCATCCAACGAAATGTTCCAGCATCGGAAATCGAATCTGTGTTGTTGAACGGTTTCGAGATATTCGTAAAATGAGATATTCGTAAAATGAGAAAGTAAATTTGGCAGGCATCGTCGAAATGGTAGTGTCACCCTGCCCGAGTAATAGTTTGCAAGGCCGAAATAGGCGATGTGGACATTACCACAACCATCGATGAGGATGTTGACCTATAATACTATGTCAGAAATGATTTTAGATCGGGATTTTTCTTACCCCCTTCAGATCACCATGTACAATATTGCAGTGTTTGAGGTATTTCAGCCCATGGGCAACCTGGATCACCTAAGCAACACTAAGGGTCAGGGGGGGAGGTATCTAGGTTAAAGTGTTGATAACAGTTCTGACTGACTAGTTCCCGTTTTGGTGCCAAAGGCATTCGAAGTAAATATTCCTTAAGGTGACCATATTTCATTACCGGACAGATAATTGATATCTCGTTCTCCGAATAAACAACTCCTAAGAACGGTAGGATGTTGGGGTGACGGACTCATTGCAAAATCAATGTCTCTCTAATGAAACGTTGATAAAGTGGTAGTAAGGACAAATGACGAATACTATAGAGGACTAGATAGCTGACCTGTTTCGTGACATGGATTGTCCTGCGCGACAGGTGAAATCGTTTTACTGCCACTTCATTTTTGTAGCATAGCCCTCTATAAACAGTTGCGAAAGCGCCAACTCCTAATGGGGGATCATCGAGCAAGACTTCAATGTGTCTTAACGTGAATGTTGAAGGGAGCTTGCCCGAGTTCTGCAATGTGAGACTTAAATATCGTCGAAATATGACTAATATTTTTTGAGAAAGGCTGACCGCCTCAAACGCCTGTCGTGGTTATCATGATGTCCAAGGCAACCATACATTTTACCACAATACCTGTAGCAGGGTGTGGAAAGCATCCGCGCCTTTCTGTGTGTCCACGAAGTCGAAAGTGTTCCAAATTCTGGGCATGTGCGAGGAAAGTAGGCAGAGGGTAGGAGAAAAGGGTTAAGATGCAGCACAGATAAGATACAGCTCAATCCATGGGGAACCAATAATCATAGTGCCTTGAGGATGGGAGAGATGTCCTTCAGAAGGTCGTGACTTCGGTCACACCTTCATTTACTACTCTTTTTATGGAGTACAATTAACATTTAAGTGAAAGAAGAGCAATCCGTACCTAATTATGAGGCTATACACTTGTTGTCCTTGAAACGAGTTGCCTTGAAATGAAAAAAAAAAAAAAAAAAGTTATTATGTAACTGGTATTATACAGTCCGTGGCTGCTTGGTCGACTCTCCGTGATGCATAAACTCATAGCATTTCTTGCCAGGTTCGATGCCCAACAATTCTTGTACTTGGGGCATGTCCATCTCACATAAATTGCGGACGGTCTTTATGTTACTCATGACGTGTTTGACATTTTTGGCTGTGATGCCAGGAAGGCATCGTAAAAGTTCTTCTGCTGCGGCATTTATACCTGCTCCGGCTTCTGGGTCGTCGTCGGCTCCGACTGATACAGCCTTTGCCGGGTCGGGTTCGGGGTTATTCCTCTTCAAATCGCTGAATATCTCGGTTGTGGCGTAAGGTGATGAGGACCAAATTATCCGGACACGTGGAAAAGATAATGTAAGCAAGACCAGTTTGGATTGGAGGGTTGGAAAATCTTGCTCTGACCCAGGACCCTTTTTCTTTGGAGGGTATTTTCCCGTAGGTTTAACGTAGGACTTCATGTCTGAAGCAATCTAGACCACTGTTGTAGAGCGATGACCATGTCGATCAACTTCCAAACTTACATCAAGGGAGAAGGCCTTATCTTCTTCAAATTCAATGAGGAGGACCGGGGTTTTGTAGTGTACCGACATCAGCTCGCATTGCGTATACCTAGGACAAAAAAAATACAAGGTCGTTAGTTATCATGATTCGTAGAAGTATAATAATCGCCCACAGTCGCCCATTGTTTAAACTTGATCTCAAGTCTGATAAACTCTTGCGCTCAACACAGATTTCTGGGGTAAGGATGTAATCCCCCACTGTGAGAGTCGCAGGTATGACAAGAAGGTTTGATGCATGTAACAACGATGGAAGGGTTGACCTAAACTCTCTCATATCAACAATGACCTGTAAGGGACTGAGCACCGACCAAATTTCTGTTTATTGGCACAATACCTGCGAAGGGCCTTTGCTTAATGTTCTCTGACCACCAGCGATCCTAGAACTGATAGTTTTAATGAAGGCGTCGCTTTTGCCTGCACCTTCTCGTCTCTCGTCCATGATCGGCAATAGCATAGACTAATCATCAATGAGCATAATTCTGCATGTGATGTGGCTGACAAAATTCACCCCCCGTTCTTTGATGACCTTTTCAAAGGATTCTTTCTCCTTGCGTATGCCGGCCAGATATTTGTGCTCCTCGCAAGAATTGCTATACACCATATGGTACACTCGGACCGCCATTCCAGGGTTAGAACTTTTGTACACCTACAAAAAACAGTAAACGAGTTTCCCCAAGCAAACATTCCCGAGTTCACCTCGATACGCCGGATAAACTCCATGTTCGGTTCATACATGACAATAAATTTCGGCTTAATTTCTGCCAGCATTCTGTCATCCGTGTCGTCAGAGTACGCCCGAACCAGAACAGTTTGCTCTGGTGGGAGCAACCCATAATGCATATCAAATTCACTCTCAAGCGCTAACGAATCGAAATTCAGGATAGTCGTTTCGTCGGTTAAATCAATCACTTCGGACAAGCCTTGACCACCTTGTGACGCCCAGCTGAAACCAAGATTGGTGTTCAAAACAGCGGTGATCAACAGACGTCCACTCACAATTGCGCAAAGCTATCTGCTTCATCTTGTATAAGTGTCATAGCAGAATCTGGCGCCTCCATCTTGACGATAGTCTCATCTCGACTCCCCGAATTTTCAGGTGCCCCACCTCTGACTCGTCTCCGACTCCCTGCTCGTTGGGCGCGCTCTTTGTCTTTTCTCTTCAGGGCCTCGCTTATATTTTCTCCATCACCATATGTCTTTTCATATCCAGCTTTAGCATTTCCCGTCGTATTAGGAAGGGCAAAATGTGATTTTCCCTCTTCTTTCCTCTTGCTCAACTTGCGTTTCCACCAGAGGTAGAGCCGCAGTCTCTGAAGCATCATTGAACGACCTTTCGCCCCTTTGGGAGCATCGTGATTCATTGATGCTAGGAATTCGCTGAGAACGCTACAGGTTTTAGTCGAAGATGCCATAACAAGAATTGTGTTCGTCCCCAGGTCAACTGGTAAGGGGGTATTAGAGCGACGTATACTATATATAGGCATGTTACAAACCAGCAGTAATGGGTTTTCGCAAAGTTTCTTGTCTGATAATCTCTTCCTCTGCCTCTTGCAAAATTTCAGATAGTAAGTTCCACTTGGGTAGTTCTTCCAGAACAGCATCCATCCCCGCTGGAAGCCAACTTAAACTGTCTTCATTTTGCTTTCCTTTATTCGGCCTGCTATCGGTGTATGGATTTCCTTCCATCTCATCAAGGGCCTGCCAAACGTCGTCATCGTCGACGAGATCAATGACTGGCTGTAATTCTTTTGATGGGGCCGTAATGGTATAACATCGCCGTTTGGCGACCTGAAATATTATGTTGGCAGCATCAGTAAGTAGCCATGGAGATTGATGTTGCTTTGGTCCTCCATGCACGGAAACGGAGTTAGACGCGATAAGAGTTTCAAGATACGCGTGGAAATGAAGGGGGTCATATGTCAAAAGATAGCTACAGTATGTTAGTTGAGGAAGATACTCGGATGTATGACGAACGCACTAAATTAATCGGCGCAGAGTTCCAAGGTCATTAACAAGCTGCTTCGTCTTCGGTCCAACTTTGTGCCAAACTGGATCTAACTGGCGTCGTACAATAATGTCGAAGGAACGAAAGTACGCGTTATCGATGTTGAAATCATCGAGGTCGAGCTGTATGCTGTTCAAGACACCCTTTTAAAATCATATTAGGAGATTTTACCGTCGTATTGGACCGTTTCAATTCTGATAAAGTGGATGTCATACACTGGATTATCGCATGATGAATATCGCTCATTGTTTCTGTCAGAGGTTGCGATAGTTCAACGACATCGGCTCTTCTCCTTTCAAGAGATTTCTTGATACTTTCCTGGAATCTATAGAAAATATTTGTGGTCAAATATCAAATCCTCCAGTGAAGAGTTACCGTGGATAAATATGGACCTTGCGAAGTTGTAGTTCTTTCATTATGTTTTTGAGTGGGGAAAGCCCGCTTGTGATATGTTCTGGCTGATCGGTAAAAGCCTTCAGGAAGCCGTCTTTATTCTTCTCCCGATAGAGACGAACGATGAAAGCTTCGAGTACCAACGGCGTAACCCTAATTGGGGAAAAGATAATCAGCGGTGTCCGCATCGACGATGAGATTGAGTACTCTCACTTTTCCGCATGTAAAACTATAATTCCCGTGATAAGATGTGTAGGAATGTCAGACTGTAGCATATCCACAACCAAGATTTGAGATGTGATGGATATTAGCCCGCCTTTCTTGTACAACTCCTGCCTGTTGTTGCTTTACATTTGTTCCTAGCGTGGCTGGCTGTTGAACTTTGACCGACCTGTCTTTACTTCCCCTCTCGTATCCGACAACTCTAAGCCCAGGCTTGCGGCATCCCATAATCCCAAGCTCTTCACCAATCTCTGATTCTTCTTCTTGCGTGGCATTGACCAGTAGGACTAAACTTTGCGGTGAGTCATAGATTTTCATGAGGGTGCAGACTATTCTTCGTAGCCCAAGGCCACGGGCCAGTATGAGTAGATCATTCGTCGATGGATCATGTATTCGTTCCAAAATTTCCTTATGAAAAGGCAACAAGGTAGACATTAGTGAAGGTGAGCACGGTTGCTCCGTTTGACTCGGACTTGGACGCGGTTCACCTGTGGCAATTTGTCACGCGATCCACACTAAGCACGTGGTGACACTTATCGGCCATTCAATTACATAATTATCCAAGAGTTACTCGCTTTTCAGCTTTCACCATAACCTCTCAGATCTCAGAGTCTCAACGTTCAACCTTCACCTGAGCCAGCAACTTCACCATGGGGAAACTGAACATTGCCCATCATAAATCCTACCACCCCTACCGGCGTGACAACATTGAGAAAGTCCGGAGAGATGAGGAGGAAGCAAAATTGAAAGAAGCTCGAGAAGAGGGGAGGATGATGTTGGCTGTATGTCTTTTTCACCTTCTCAGCTCAGCATTCTGATAATGATACCAGGACTCCGAAGCCCGCATAGACATGTTGCGCGAACGAGCGGGTGCTTCGGACAAACCGTCGAAGAAGCGACGGAAAGACGAAGATATTGACGCGCTGATTGCTGCGGGATCGATGAAAGAAGCAGTTCTACCAACGACCGGTGGTCACATCAACTTCTTTGAAGACCTTGAACATGTGAGATCTTGAAACCTTGTGTTACAGGCTTTGGCTGACAATATCAGAACGCAATATCCGCAGCAATAAAAGCTACGAAGAAAGTTGACCCAGCCGAAACGGAAAAAGGTGTACCGCTAGCACCATCAGCCAAAGACCTTAAACCATGGTATTCTGAACGGAATAAAGAAATGTTAGAAGAAACTGCTGACGAGCGACGGTAAGTGCGTTGCTAGTCTTGGTGTTTGTTTTGCCTACTGGCCCCATAGGAATCGAGACACCGCCCGCAAAGCTATTCACGATCCCCTAACATCTATTACCCGCCAACTTGCCTCCCGTTCGTCTACGTCCACATCATCCTCCACGAATTACCGTCCCCGTATGCTTCCACCAGCTTCGTCCAAGCCACCCGAAGTACACGCACGGCTTGCGCGCGAGTCATCTGAGCGGGAACGTGCACTAGCACTAATACGAAAGAAGAAGCGCGAGATGGCAGGAAGTGAAACCCCTAGCACCGTGTACGGCGGTGAAGATAGTGGTTATGGTGACGTCTTCAACCGCAAGGAAGTTGAAGAAGCTCATCGTGGACGGGAGAGACGGTGGGATCATCGAGATCGGGGATGGGAGGATGACAGAAAACGAGTCACTAGGAGGCAGTGGTAAGGTATACTGGAACTGTATTTGTATGTCTTGTATTGTATAACACCGTTTAATGACCCATCCTGACTACATACAATGGAAAAGAGCGTATTTCCATTTTCAGCACAAGGCCGAGAAGCCGTATCATATTGTATCTGCCTCGTGCCCATATATATCTTCCTCTCCCATGTCGAAACCACATATCCTCAATGATCATCAGTTATCCAACCTAAGTGTTCAGCGTTATGTCAGTGCGATCACGGTAGCGCAGGAGGTCATTCCATATGGCAAGGCAAGTTTCCTTCTCTATCGTGCAACGTGGCTCGACTTAATAACAATCGCAGGCCTTCCTAGCAAAAGTGGTCGCACAATTTGCGCCACTCTACGCACCATTTATCTATGAACAGTTATCATTTCCAGAAAAGTACTCAAGTTCCCATCTTATACCTATCTGTCGAAGTTGACAATTTTGGTTGAAAGGCGCTTAATAGCAAAATGCCAAGAAGCATACGTGTTCTTCATGGAACGCAAAAAAAAACAAGATATGTACTGGGTTGAAAACCACGAACAAACTAGGAAACGTCTGATGTCTTTAATATCATCAAGGCAACCATATCGTATGGAGAAATCAGAGTACGAACTCGAAACTTTCTATTTATACATCTACGATAACCGAATCCGACCGGCGCCTAGGATTATAACATGGTGTGATGAGGTCTTCTTCTTTATTAAGAAGGTTTCTCGTGAATTCCTTAAACCTCAATTAAAATATGATGAACACAAGTCAATTCGGGAACGGCAATTATGCGTGGACGCGCTATATGAATTAATTCAGGTACTGTTCTATGTTACTATTCAGCGACACACCTAATCTCCAATAGCTCGTCCGAGATTTTGATGACAGAACTAAATTTCTCGGATATTACGCTCATCTGGTCACCTTTTGCCAGAAAGTTTCTCTTTCCCCGAGCAGCTTTGTCATAAAGCTGCCAACGTTGAGTGCTAGAGAACCAATCGAAACGGGGGCCTCGGCACAAGTTCTACATGGTCACCACAATAATCAAGAAGTAGCTGTCAAGAGGTTCCGCTTATATGCGCGGACTATCCCCAGGATCCGACAGGTATGTTGGTTAATTTGATGTGATAACTAACGCTCAATAAATATACACTGTAGAGATTCCTCAAGGAGTCATCAATTCTTCAGCTTCTACAACACCCGAATGTAGTCCCATTCATTGGCGTAGTGAGTGAGGGATCAAGGCTCTGTATAGTCAGCCCTTGGATGAAAAATGGAGACATCATCGCCTTTATAAAGAAATCCCCAAATGTATCTCGCAAGGAACTGGTACGGTCCCCCCGGTTTGTCTATTCTGTCTGAAATATTCTAACCTCGAACCAAGATCGAACAAGTCGCAGACGGCCTCCATTTCCTGAGTGGGTATAATATTGTCCACGGTGATCTGAAAGGTGTACGTTTCTTGAGGACCTAACCTATTGTATCTTACACCTCCCTCCCCCCTTTTTTGATTTTCATTTTAGGCAAATGTCCTCATCAATGATGCCGAGAAAGCCTGCATATCTGACTTTGGCATCGCGTCAATACAAGACCATGCGGAACCTCCGTCCTTATCGGAACTTAACCCCCATGGACAACAAACACTACTCAGAAAATGCAAAGACGCATTAAAGCATGGAGGATTGTCGGTAACCTTTGCATCATCATTATCATCCAGAATGTCGAGCTTCTCCGGGGCGGGAACGTATAGATGGATGGCTCCAGAGAGGTTAATTCCCGAAGCTCTTGATATACCTAGCGCAAAGCCGACATTTGCGAGTGATGTTTTCTCATTAGCAATGTTGGCAATCGAGGTCTGCTTGATGCCCATAATACCACCTTGTTGGCTTAACATCGATATAGGTCTACAGTGGGGACGTTCCGTTTGGCCGCGAAAAGACCCAATATGCGGCTTTTCTGATGACCATCGCCGGAAAACGACCTCCCCGTCCTCCAGGCATCCCTGACCCAGTGTGGAGGTTAATTGAAGATTGCTGGGCGCCTCAACCCGTTCATCGCCCCGATATCTGGGATGTATATAACCGATTGGCATGTATTCCAGATCCATAACTCTCAAGGATCAGGCAGCTTGGGATTCATAGTATTCATATCATATATTTAATGGACATAAGCATAAATATAGGTGGTTCGCCGCGGACCTAAGTAAAAACGGGGGGCCCAGTGTCTACTTTTAGTGATGGAGGGGAAGGGTAAGGGCAGCCTCAATATCAGAGTCCATGATAGTTCCATAGACTTCGACATTGTCCGCTAAAGGCGTAAGGCAAGGCCCAAATCGATCAGCCCAGGTCGCAGGCATGCTAAGCATAAGATTCTCCAAGTGGCGAGCCGAAGCGCGGTTCCCAAAGCGGTTCAAAATAAAGTTTTGAACGATTGGGAGATGGAAATCAGATAGGTGTAGATGACTGAGAAGAGGCACAGGTCCAGCAAAGGGGTTCTGGTCTGTTTCTCCGCCTTCTGGAGCGGGTGACTTGGTAAAATTCAGGCAACGAAGAGTGCATGGATCGGGGTCCACGACTAGAAGGAGTTGGAGCGCGGTCATTTTACGGAAGAACCGCAAGAGGGTCTTGGGGATAGGGTAGTCCCTAAAGCCAGGGTTCGAGGCGAGTTTAATTGGTGGGTACATGTGAAGGTTGATGAGGGGTGGGAGGAAACAAACGTGCGAGAGTGAGCATTGTAAAATGCTTTGCAATGGCATGTGTTTTCCGACTTCCTCGAAAAGCATCAGTGTCGTCCAGTCGTACTCGACAGAGGGTCTTTGGCCAACATCGACGAATTTTCGACGGAGGTCTGTGAAGGAAAGTGAGATCAAGTTGGGTGTTTGCATTGATTGAATGAGGGGTATGGCTTCTTCTGGGTATGCGAAAGCGAGTTCGAAGCTTTTCAAATTAGATAAAACGTAAGGTTCGACAGAGGCATTAACTGGGCAGGCGCCTTGGATTTTTAGAGCCTCGAGCGAATGTTCATTAGCGAGGAGGATATGTCGGAAGTCTTCTCCTGTAGGGCGTGCCCCTATGGGCAAGAAGCCAATATGGAGATACTGTAAATTTCTTGGGGAAAAGTGGAACCACTCCAAGGGGATTCCCTTCAAAGTCATATCCACCAACTTCGGATACATGAGAGTGGACTCTTCTACCGTCATCCTGCGAGGCCGCAAAGGAATTGAAAGTGCCCCGATATGGCTAGGATCCCGAAGATCACCCTCCAAGCATTGGTAGTCGTCCCGTTGCCAAACGCGATAAGACTCCAACAGCGGCATGGGTATATGGGGAAAAGAACTCTGGATATCCTGCACAGATTCAAACTCGTCTCCGACGAGGATAAAACTCTTGAAGCGCGCGACATGGCGACCGAGAAAGTCGGACAGGCGACGAGTGTGGTGGCGGAAGGTTTGAACATTGTAGGCGAAAGGGTGATCGGGGTGGTGCATTGCAGATTCTTCGTGATATGAATGAAGGGTGATATGGAGAGAAAGTGGGAGATCCTTAGAGCGCTCCAGGAAATGAGGGACACGGTAAAGGGTCCTTTCAAAATTGAGCATGGTTGCAGAGAGTTCCTCGGCCACAGTGATAGTTGTCCACAACATCGGCGCGTATAAGGCTAGTTCTCGCCATCGTGCTGAGACATGTGAAAAGGTCATAGGAGAAAAGGGATCTGCGTCGGGAGCGTGGATTGTCATATAGAACAAGTAGAGCAAAACGTCGTCAGGGAGCGTAGAAATATCGGATAACTGTGCCTGCACAGCAGGGGAATTTATCGTAGCAATTGAAGGAGCGTCAATGTCCATACAGTTCTGATATTATGTTTTGTTAGTTGGGGAACCTCCAAAGTAATCAAAGTCCACCCACGTTGATTTCGTATTGGGCCATGGTGAAGAAAGAAATTGAAGTGAGAAACAAGACAGAATGAGGAGTGAAATCTAAGAGATCTAGATGCAGGGGGCGCTGATATGAAGTTCATTTCATCGCAAGGGCCCGCTTAAATATATTTTCAGGTCGATGGCCATGACAGCGTCCAGGGAATGGCGCTTTAGTGGAGAGGTCATTGTGTTGTGCTGATAAACCAATTGTGTATAGCCGAACATTCGAACAGTGGCCATACATCATTATACCCAATTTGAACAATGTCGTGCCACCACATACTTCGAGGGTGCCGGTCACGACACAAGCGCGCCACTGAGATTAAGCGAAGGAGACGTTGGCCCTCCTCGATGTACCGATTTGGAAACTATGGCCATTGCGTGCCCTCATTTGGTTAATAAGTCGTGCTTCGAAGGCTCAAACCCAGAGTTAGACCTTTCTACATGCTCAGCAAATGATCATGAGTCGTAGTACGTCGAAACACAAATTACCCGTGCAGAAAGATACCATTTGTGGTTACCGTGATGTGATTTCATATGATCTGGAACTAAATTGTGCCTTGAAGCTGTGTTAGACCCACAGCTTAATTGATAAGATGTGGTGACGCACTAAATGGAATCCAATAGTTGTTAGTGATACTCTTCTCCCTATCTTGTTGAGTTCATTGTTTGAAAGTTTGCGTTGACAATAATACTAAGGTCTCAGGTGTTCTCACATCGCAAAAGTGGCTGTGGCTACAAGAGATCCCAACCAATTGCATTGGACAGCTTCTAGGCGCACTGCATAAAGAAGGCTCGAAGCCAAAGCGCATGGTGAATAGCATGACAACATATAACATGGCTATAATGACGACAGACTACGTCCGCTCATCTTTTGACCCATATACCCATAACGATGATCCTGCATTGACGAATGGTACTCAAAGCTTGCCAAGGGCGGCGGCAGAAACTGCCTGGCCAGATGCCTTGGCACGCTTGCGGAGCATGGCCGTCGACTTGGTACCACGGATACCTCCACCCCATTGGCGGCGCTGCTCCTCATACTTGTCGGAGCTGATAATGGGCGCAAATAAGCAAAGATCATCTAGCGATCAACATCGGTAATACTCACAAGTTAGCCTTGGCGGCGCTGACGAGGGTGGAAAGCTCCCTCTGGTCTTCGCTCTTGACTTCCTGGAGGGCGAGTACGGCGGCAGTCTTCTTGTGAACGACGGTACCAAGACGGGCCTTACCCTTGACGATGACGTAGGGGACACCCATCTTGCGGCACAAGGCGGGAAGGAAGACGACGAGTTCGATGGGGTCAACATCGTGAGCAATGACGACCAGGGCAGCCTTCTTTGCTTCGATGAGAGCAACAGTGTGGTTGAGACCGTACTTGACGAACAAGGGCTTCTTGGAATCCTGATAATAGTTTAGTATATGAAGGATGCCAAAATGGGCAAACGAACTTTAGCATCCTTCTCTTTTCCATCGGCAGCGGCAGCAGCAGTGGCTTCGAGACGAGCCTTCTTCTCCTGCTTCGACTCAGGGCGGTACTTGTTCAATAGCTTGAACAATTGAGTCGCGGTGTTCTTGTCCAAAGTATGGGAGAACTGAGCGATTGCGGGGGGGACCTTGAGGCGCTGGTGGAGGATAACCTTCTGGCGTTGAAGGCGAACATATTCGGGCCATTTGACGAAACGAGTCAAGTCAGTGGTGGGGCGAATATCCTGGCCTACCGTCGAAAATGAGAATGTCACAGAAAAGAAGAAAAAGATACACTTACCAATACCGAAGTTCTTGGGGTCAGATTCGAAGAGAGGGTTCTTCTTGGTTTTGGTGGCCTTGCTAGCGCCGAAAGGGGCAGCAGCGGGCTTCTTGCCGGATCCAACTTTGGCTTTGGGGGGCTGGTCATTGAGACGATTAGCAACGAAACTTAAAAGTTCACATTGCGCCTCGGAGCTCTAGCGTCGCGCACACAGATGCACGCAACCCAGCATAACAACGCATCATCACCCAAAGGGCTCCGCGTATCAAAAGAAAGGCTCTTTCTTTCGAAGCTGGTGGGGTCCTGAAGGGATATCTGTAAGCTCGAGTCACAAAGGTTATCCAAACAAAATACTTGCCATCCATCTCAATTTCATCACTTTTGGAGATTTGGAACCGCCAACGCTAGAGCACCTTGGTGCATGGATTGGATGCTCACCATTTTTGCGATAAGTCTTGAGGAGTGTCGAAGGATGGGCTTGTGGTAGTTGGGGGCAGGAGGGAACCGTTTTGAGTTTGGGCATGTTTCTCCGCTCGGCAAAACCCGAACGTGGATTCCGAGTCATGATCACGCCGTTTAGAAATTTGGGGGTTGAATTACAGCCTTATCCGACTAAAAATGCTATCACCTTTCAACTTACCAGATGGGATACTCGTCTTAATAACAGATGAGCTTTCATCTCCGGCCGACTTCCTTCTTTACAGGAGTTTCATCACTCACGTCAAAGAATCTAAGGATTCGAGAACTATCATCCTTTCTGTCTCAGAGGAAATCGCCAGGTGGAAAGCGATTGCTGCGAAATCAGTATGTAATTCAGTATCAGTATTATATTTGATGTGAACCAAAACACAGAATGTGAATGTGTCTCAACTCCTGGATTCAAAATCGCTCACTTTCGTGGATGTATTATCTCATGTCCAACCGCGATCTGACAATTCGGCTCCGTCAAGCCTGCGCCCAATATTTGACCTTGTCTCCACGAATATAGAGACCACCACAGCCCCCCTCTTGGTGATTCTTGATGATATAGCGACCCTTGAATGGATTGGTTTTGAACTTCTCGATATAACGCGATTTTGTCGAGCATTACGCGGGATGTGTTTGAAGGTATGCCAACTCATATCGACGCGTCTCACTATAATTCATACTTTCCACTATAGGCTAACGCGACTCTCGTTATCCGACATCATCTTGTTACACCCGATGTCCCCGATGATCTATTTCTGCATCTGCTCCAAATATGTACCTACCATCTCGATGTTCGCCCTCTTTCCAGCGGACGAAGTGGTTCCGTCAGTGGAGCAGTGAGGTTAAATATATTAGAAACTTGAGCGTGTGTGTTAAATCTCTCCTAGGTTGCTCTCCACGTTGGACCTAGCACCCCCCTTGATGCTGACGGAGTCAAGCTAATCCCCCGTAGCTCGGCTATTCAATATCGCCTAACCGATACTGGCCCCGTTTTCTTCGATAGAGGGACTGCAGAGGGTGTCCTGTGAGACTGCATGGCGTAACAGGCGCTCAATAGCGGAGTAGCGCAAACGAGAACGATTGCACTGGTAGTGTCAAAACTCATTATCTAATGAAGACAACACCATTTGGTGCGGGGGCGAGCGACATGGAAGTTTAAGTAACGACGACGAGACCTGACAGGTGATGATTTTATGGGAGAGTTCGAGGCTGAGACCTCGCGAGGAAGGGTCGGGGTAATTCAGATACGAAAAATATTCGTTTTCTGATGGCATCATATGCTGATAGGACTTTTATGTTATCGGGGGTATTGAAAAAAAGTCAGTGAGAATCAAAGAGATTTCTATCAGCCCCATACCATGAACTTCGGAAACAGCAGCGAACTCGAAGTGGACGCGTATCCGACTTCGCTTCGGGTCTTTCAACACCTTTATGAAATTCCAATTATCTTCGAGTCTGGATGTGCAACCATGTACTACAGAAATGCAACCAACCATAAAGACATACACACGCATTGGTTAGCCATGGAAACACCCGTACTCTGTGTATCACTTGGGCTCTCACGCTGATTGGTAGGGGACCTTTAGTTGATTGATACCGTATCTATTCAGCAATTTATTTTCTCACCAATGGCAATTTATTTTAGCCACTTTACAGATGTTCCTTCTCGAACTAAAATAATATCAAAACCTAGTGAACTTCTAGGAAATGGCGTCACTCCGGCGGATCAGGGATGCACAGATCGGCTTATCCATAACTCGAGTGTTTTTGTGAAAAGTTCCGGACGATTTCTGGCCAACCATAACTACGGAATCCAATCACCCGCGGTGACATCGATGGGAAGCACATTTCTTTCTTCTGATTTATATCCTTTCCCTAGGAGATCCGTCCATCTACGCTCTCGAAAAGTATATCAGATCACATGCTATGTCCGTGCATATTTGCGACCGACCCTCAGATGTATCTGGACCAGCAAATACATTATTCCGAGAATTTTATCCAAAAGACGTCCAAATAATAGTCTTGGATCGAGGGAGGTACCTCGACCTTCAGATCCCCCTCCCCGAGCCAACACCACCATCGACAATAACATATCAAGAATCGCTGGGGAATTCATTCCCATCGTACTATGAGGTCATCTATGACGCGTCTACATTCCTGGGAGAGAACGACTGAATTCGTTTACCGTCAGGTTTACTACTCGGTTGCCATCGTCGGAAGGTCGTCCCGCAAA
>MU150486.1:0-21446 GCA_015584075.1 Collybia nuda | reverse complement strand
GATACCGCAAGTCTTCCCAGCTACTTGATTGAAGGTTCGGCCGGACATCCGTGGAGCAGCTCTCGCAATGCGCCATAAACTACTGAGTGGAGAAGTCAGCCCTCGGAGGATAAATGGGGGGGACAATGATGCATCGACTCAGGACCCATACGTAAATGTATTAGTTGCAAGCCTTTCCTGCGTATCTCGGTAATCTAGTTAGCATTGCTAACCTTTCACTTTTACCATTGCTAACTTAGCAATGGTAAAAGTGAAAGTAATATCGTGAAGACTCTTAAGTTGTTCATCACTTTTACATCAGTATTTGGTTGATTCTTCTCTAATGAAACATATTTGGTCTATCAGGTATTTGATAATCACGACTAAGATATCGCTATATGTAAGACGCCCAAACAAATAACTTGACAGATCGCTAAAATTCAACCCCCCCCCCTCCATCTCCTATGAAACATACAGTTTTCAACCTAATTTTATTGATGTCCATGGCCACAAGTTCCCATTTCCACGGAACGATTGTTATCCGAGATTCGCCAACTTCATCCCACACCAATGTAACGTCAAATAGATTGATCACAATACTCGCGAGTACAATGTAGTTTTAATATCTTCCATTCACCTACGATGGCCCCTTATACTCTGCCTCACAGGGCGAATTGTGCCATATCCCCCCAGTGTTCAGCGATATCTCCCTGTGAGAAAACTTGTTACAAACTCATGCTATCCGAAGTTCACCCCCCGCATAACAGCTGGCATCTTTTCGTTCGGGGGAACATTCAGGCATACAACGTTTACGGACCCAACACCGACCATAACAGGTGCGATAACGGCGACCACTGGACCCAGTTCTACTTTAGGTGTGTTGGTCAGATTCAAAATAGATATCCGCTGCAGCTCAATCTAAATCGTACATGTCATGAGTAGATTTAATTCCGACAAGTATAGCCATGGAACCACATTCAATTCCAACAAGTATGGCCATGGGACTCCATTCCTTATCAGGTGCGTTTGGGAGACAGGATATAAGTTTCGAAAAGACAAATGCAGCCCCGAATAGATCCAACTCAGAATCCAGAGGACGTACCTCTGTCAGGTGCACTCCTCACTCTAAAGAAAAAATATCATAGATCTGAGTCAAAGTTACTTAAACAGGAATACCTGGACCCCAGAGGACTAGTGGAGTCGCAATAGCCACGACCAACGAGAGTGGACATCTAATGACGACATCAATACTATTGTCATTGACGAGAGGAAGTGAGGGTACCAACGCCATCAACTCCACAGTTCCCAATACGCCTTCATGGAATCGCAACCCATTACTCTGAGATATCTTGGCCGCGCACTGCCATTGCGTCTGGACTAATTGCTGCGATAGTATCTTGAGGGGTGAGATATTCCCCCTAATAAGAAAATGATCCGAGAGGCTGAACGTACCAGTGCCCATCCTATCGAATTTCTCTCTGCACGTGGTTAAATGGTAAAAATAAATATCTAGTGTCATTCGAAGCCTAAAAGCCCCTCACACCATATCCATCATATATCACAAAACATTCAACACACATCCAAAAGATGTACGCATAATAAAACCGAATAGATTCCCGCTTCTAGAGCTTACCGGGTCCGCAGCATCCTCCGCACTAGAGAAAGTTGGGGATGGGAGGCTAGTGGTACAACAACTACTTTCACTATTACCTCCCTCCCCTGAGACTGGTGCGGGCAATCGTGGTATTTCTTGCGTTTTTACATCTCCAGTAGTAGTCAGAATCACAGGATTTTCTGTCTCATGCTCTGTTTCCGGCTCCATAGTTGGTTATATTGGGTTTGCCACCCATCACGACCCTGGTTACAAATGGATTGTCACTCGTCTCCAAGTGGTTGTGATAATATTGTGATTAGGTTTTTCGTAGACGGTCGTCGTGTGGGGCTGTGTATTCTCTGTTATCCATTTTGTTAGTTTCACGAGCATATGTGTTAGGAGTTTTATACCTGACTCACCTGGAACTGAAGAAGTGATAATTTTCTGAGGAGTCTTAACATTCGTTTGGGTTGGTGTTGTCGAAGTTTGCATCTTGGTTTAAAAAGTGAAGTGCTTGTATGTTCCCCCGAGTGAGAAGCTCACATCTACCAAAAAATTTGAATAGGAGGTTATTCAAGTGAGAGCACTGTCCCTCACCCGGTCCATGGGCATGTGGATCAGATAATTGGGTAGTTGATCTGTGATCAGGTAAGACTTTGGGAAGAACGAATTACAATCAACTGAACAACACTTACATCGTTGAACTACTTGTACTTGAGCATTGCACCTCGTTAGATACTGATGAATTAAAGGCGGTTAATGCTGGCACAATGAACTTGTTAACAAGATGCACCTTTGGGTTGAAGACGACCCCCCATGTGCGTACTCCGCTTGTGAGTGGGGATGATACCATTGAACCATATGAGATCTTGAATAGACTAGACTAGAGAGGAAAATGAGCGAGAGGAGAGAGAGGGATGTAGAGCAGTTAGAGTGTGAGCGTCGATATTCATTCTGTTGTGTACCAGCCTTGAAGATTAGGCGCGTACTTCGAGACTTGTTGGGAGGGTTTTAATTATGGCTGGACCTATACCTAGATCTCCGTTATGGTGTGTGCAGAAAGAGAAAGGGTTTTTGGTAGTAACGGGAGCCTTGATCGATATTCGATGCAGGTTCCACGATCCCAACACACATGAAATCCAAGAATTGGAGGGAAAGGGGGCAGTAGGAATGCCCCACCTTCTATGCATCGAATTTATCCATTCGCATACGCACCTGGGACGATACGCGCCACCACATAAGCCCCGGCCTTAAGACGTCAGAATTTCCGATTCGGTGCGGCGTGTAACCGTGTAAGTGTTGAATTAGCAGTGGAGAACAGAAGAAGGGGCGCAAGAAACAGAACTCACGATGACGCGTCATTCATCACATCTCAAATATAGCCTCCGTTCCGGAACTTGCCGGTCATGCCTATCCATTCCCGCCCAAGTCACTAAGTCTAGTACCTACCATCTGCTCAGTGCCAAAGAGAACGGACTTAAACCCCCAGAAATTGTAGTTGCATTGGAGAACTCTTGCCATTTAGACCCCAAATCTTTCATCGCGAAAGTAAAGAATCAGAAACTGAAAAGTAAAAAACATACAAGCTTGGTCAAAGATGGTACGTAGGTCCTGGTGAAAGGGTTCGCTACACTCGTATAGAATAACATTGATGTAGTGGCGCAATAGTAATCTCCATAAGCCATCTTGCAACGCCGTCACCTACGCTCGTACCTCCATCGATCTTGCATCCTGACACCTGCTGGCAACGTCAATATCCAGAGTCTGGCCGGACATACTATTCCCCTTTTGCGGGATGAGGAAGAGATCACTTCTTCGGAGGGGGGGCGCGAACTTGGGGGTGCACTGCTATCGTCTGACCAATCCAGCCCCTACACGAATCCCGGTTTACGGGATGAGGGCTGATGCGACTTCTGTAGAGTCTCGGGTGGTGTACCCTGCGCATCTGGCCTTGGTATACTCACCCCCGAGGTGCATGGGCCCGGGTGTTATATGGAGTGGGTAGCGGGTAGTGTGTAGCATGTCTCGTCGTCCCCCTGCCGAGAGAGTTAAACCAAATGCGAGGATGATCTTGATTCGTGTGTCGGAAAAATCAAACCGGCCTTGTAAGGGTTTCGGCTTTATGATGCCAAGATAATGATGTGGCCTGTCAATTCCGAGTTCGAAGTATTGAGAATGAGGTCTGTCTGGATTGAGCATAGGGTGGGAAATTCTTCGCGCCAACGTTGCGGCCATCACCGACAAAAGCACGAGGCAAATGGCGGCCCGGGTCTTATGCCTCGCTGTCAAAGTCAGCATGTTTTTTTACACACAGTTCTTTTCTTTCCGTTCTTTCATTGTCACTCATCCGATCCGTTTTTTCTTTTCATATAATTCGTAAAACATTCTAGATTTTTCATTCTATGCATCAAAATTTGTTTTGTACTACAAGACTCGCACATCTGAGTGCGTGATGGCCACATTGTAAGCTATAAGAATTTCCTGGAGTATACGTAAGCTGTCTCATCGATATCACTGTATTGATCATAGTATGGCTCACATCTTTGTAGAGAAAACTCTTGAGAGATTAGAAGGGCCCTCGTCGATATCCATGCGACCTTTCTTTTCGACGATTTCATCCTCATTCTCACCTTCTGTTGTCTTCACATCATACCCAATGCGACGTTTGACGCTGAGTAGCAGCTTCGGTGCTACTTGGAGCTGCCTGTTTGCACTCTTGATCATTGATGCTGACTTTTTATAAACGTGAGCACTGGCAATGTTGTGATAGATGTTTTATGTGCTTACCTGTGCAAATGTACCGTCCAGTAGGGCAATCGAATGTAGTATGGTAAGCATCTTGTAATGTTCGCCTCTGAGTGGAATCACCACGAAAGATAACTGTAACTCGACAATATCGCCTGAACGGTAAACTTGGGGAGACGCGTTCTCAAATCTAGTATATTCTGTGTAAGTGCGTTTACTGCCCCCCACCCACCCAACCACAGTATATACACTTACGTTCTTTCGCCATCCTGATTCACTCGGCTTGTGAAATAAAGGACTTGGTTATCGTCTGTATGTATATGCTCCGATTCATAGGCCATGGATTCGAGTAAACCTTTCGGATCGACAGCTGGGGGGAACGGTTGGTGTTCAACGCCTGGGACATCCTTTCGAGGTGTCATATATCGGTTCGACGCGTCTATACCAACAAACTCTCCGAGGCTTGGAGAGCTTGATGATGTCCAAGATTCAAGCTGTCCATCTGAGAATGTTCTGTCGAATAGCCCATATATTTCGGTAGCGGTCGCCATTGCATGATCAAATGCATTCGTTCCCAGACCAGAAATGGTGATACATTGGCGGAGGTATTTGTATCGAATTGCAGACAGCCTGTGTACTGTCAACCATATGTTAGCGCTCATCAACGAAACACACATACCGTGGGCGCTGAAGAATTGGTGGCAAATCCTTTGCAGTCACGAGGCCCCGTACTGAAAATATGAGCTCCTCCTCAGCCCCGTCAGGTCCTCGCAGGAGACGCCAGGTTGTTGGGCGTTCGACACGTGTTACCTTCACACCATCCAACCATCGATCATTCTGGTGGAATATTCAAGTAAGTTCTTCATCGGATGAATAGTCTTACTTACCTTCATGACACTTGAAAGGTCCATAGGGTGAGTCGTTTCATTATACATTCGTTCAAGGGTTATGCGTGCGCGGTCAAAGTTACGACTGGTGTCCATAGTGAGTGGATGGCCGAAAATGTGAGATGCTTACACACTTTCTACTCCAAATAGGTGGAGCCTTTTAATATATTCAATTAAAAGTGGTCTATTATCTAGGTCCCACGTTCCTGGCCCTATTCGCAACATGGGGTATTCACCAATCTAAATCAATAACGGTAGCTAATAATTTTTATATACTGGTATTTATTTTTGTTCCTGATTGCGCTTTATAACGGTGTGAACAGACATTCAATCAATTTTTATAGTGGCTAGATTTTATGCGCTCGCTTTCATTATGCCAGATTTCATTAAGATGCATGGATCTTTCTGTAAATCCGCCGTGCACCATTAGCATCTTCTTTGGCACCTCGGGGTCATTGTACCCTTTATGTTTATTTGGAAATTAGTCTGTCCGGTGCGCGTGGTTTACAAACCTTCATCTAATATCTCAGACTGCTAATAAAGTCCCTTAATGGTACATTGGGCATTGGGCAATCTGACGATGCAGATTTGGTGCCAACTCCTACAATAAAACAGCGCTCTACCCTTGCTGACGTGCTCCGCACTTCCTATCATGGCAGTTTTGAGACATCCTCAAAACTTCAATGGTAATGCGATTCTTTCCCCACCCTTCTTTCACTTTAACCTAAGTTATCATTAAAATTCTCCATGCCCGAGATCACCTATCTTACCAGGTCTTGGCGTGTTGCATCTGCGCATTGGTAGTTGTCTTCTCAACATTGTTGGTAATGTGCATTCCTCTACCCCGCCCATTCCGTGTCACCCACCTCACGCAATCTTCTACGTCAAAACGTCAAGTTCGATAGAAGGGACCATCAATTTGTCCATATTTGGTACTGTTCTGTCGGTTGGTATCCTTTGGTTCGGTGATCTGTGCTGTGTTTTGTTTTCGATTTTGTTTTGTCCGGTTTCCCTCTGACTCATTAACCTCATATATCACCTATGCATATGTATTCAGCCTTCCTTTCAATGTTGCGCTTGCCCATGTTGGATCATTGGATGGTTATTATGTAAAGTGTACATAGATTCCCCGCACTTCTGCCATTGATTTACACGATTCCTGACAGATGACTTCTTATAATGAACAAATTCAGGCACTTGACTTCTTCACGTCCCCCGGTATCGACTTACTCGCCTATTGTCACCTTTCGTCTATTCCCAGGACCTTATTTCTTTTTTTTTCATTACATTTGTGAGATTTCCCTGCGTTCCTCTACATTTATGTCCTCTGACTATAAGGAGCACTGTATTTTGCACGATATACCGACTCTCGTCATTCACATCACAATCCATATCCATTCCACAAGTACTCTTGATATCTTCACAATGCCTCGCAGTACCAAGACCCCAGTGTATGCATGGAACGCTTGGTTACCTCCCTTGATGCTTATGCCGCTTTACTCAGTAAAACTTCAGTAAAAACGGCTACTCTCCACAATCAGCTGTACGTATTCCTGCTTTGCTCCACTATTCCTCCTAACACAAACATTGTGGTAGGAGCCCGAGCGAAGTCGACAGGTGGCTGCGTTTTGTCAGCTCATATATCCCTCAACATTGTCACTTACAATATATTATCCTTCAGCATTGTTAACTCTGTCATGCCTTCTGATGCTCCTTCGTGCGTTTTTTCTTTTCACACCCTTATTGTATACTGATTTTCGTACCTACATACAGTACTCCCAAGTCTTCACCGAGGAAGCGCAAAACAGCGTTGGTCATGTCTGATGATGACCTGAGTGGTGTGTAAGTTGTCATTTGTTCGGAGCAATACTGTCTTTCTGATCACCTACTATAGCGAAGTTGTGGATGGGCCCCATCCCTCCCCTAAGAAAGCAAGGCCAACCACGCCCCCTCCTGGGACTTCCGCATTCAATGACCTGCCAGCTGTATCATTCGCGTACGCCCTATCTGTTATCGCATGGGTTTCCTTGTTTATATACATTCACAGCGACACACTTGCAGAAAGCGTGCGTTCGAGCGCCAATGTCAAGTTTGGCACAACAGGACGTCCCAGGTATGTCGTATCTAGTTGTTATATGGTGTTCATATTTTATTTTGTAGTCGCTCTAAAACAAAGACTGAGAAAGGAGTGTTACTGGCTGAGGTCAAGGCTACCAGGCAAACAAGGTTCGTTTTATACTCCCCTCTATGCTATTCTCCGTCTAAAATGTTGAACCCAAGAGCCAAGGCACGCGCCACGCTTGATCTTGCTACAAAAAGTCCCGTCATCTCGGAGAAGGCCCATACCCCTCCTATGGCTGACGTCCTTGAAGGCGCTCTTGAGTTATTTGACACGTACGCCGTCTGATTATATATCTCCAATATTAACTTCATGAAATATATATGTGCATCAGTAAAGAGAAGAAGCCGTTAAAGGGGAAGAACACAAGCACTGGAAAGGCCACCCATTCGGCTAAATCCAAATCAGCGAAGTCACCAGGAGATGTTCAAGATATTAAAATGTATGTGTTTTGCGCCCTATGGACCTGTGTATAAGATGTAAACATAGATACTCTTAGGGCTTCTCCAACTCGTACCAGAGACCTTCGAAAGAGACAAATCAAATCGCCTGAGGGATCGGAGGATGATCTCCCCGAGGTTTCTGAGTAACGATATACTTTACCACTACATCTATCTGCATAACTCACAGTGCCTATCCAGTTTGATATTATCATCCCCAAGAAAGGTGGAATTGCCTGCGTCAATCGCAGTAGTTGATGAAGTGTTCGTTTTATCTAACTGATAATCTTCCTATCAATCCTGATCTTGTACCTGCTACCAGCAGTAGCATGGTTGACGATGAAGCGGTTGAAGCTGGGGATGAATCTATATGTTCAGATATGCGATCTGACCGCTATCTAGATACAGATGACGATGGGTGAGTACACTACCTAGCCTACCCTATTGTCCGCATCTCAGTGACGTTTGTGGTCCACAGATCTGATGGAGAAGACCAGTCGTCTGATAGTGTCATCTTGGAAGGTTCTGAGAAAGGGTGCGTTATCCTATGTTTGACGACAACATATCTTTAACCATGACATTAGAGATGTTGAGGCTATTGATACAGGCAACCTTTCAGATAGCGGTACCATGAGTAACGATCCAGATGATGTGACGTCCACGGTTTATCAGGACCTTGCTATTGCGAGACTCTACCTAGGTTTACCTTACCTTGAGTATGTTACATTAACGTTCTAAAGCTTTCATGATAACCTATTACTATCAAACATAGCTATTTAAGGCCGATCATCCCATACAGACCAACAACCACATCAGCTCGTTTCTTATTCTCAAAAATCGCTCCTACCCTAAACAAGTCTGAGATTAAGTGAGTAATATGCATGTCTGTGCGTCGGTATCATTTAATGGCATGTATAGGAACCTCTTAAGCGCACTATGTTTTACTCATGCAGATTTCTTTGTGAACTTTTCTCGTGTTCACCCAGACATCTTACGTGCTGATAATGGTCGGATTCGCATGGCACGCCCAGATAATGCCGCAGCTGTTGGATTGTACACTGGTATATGTACACGAGGCACTGTGGTTGATGTTGATCTCATCGGGCCTCCCCAATCACAATATGAGGTCCATGGGATTTCAGTTGCTGGCACTGATCAGGACACACGTCGTCAAATGGCCCTTATGGGAAAGGTATTGAACTATAGCGAGGTTACGGGAAACTCCTCCGATCTGGGTCTTTCCTTTTATACACGTGGGCAAGGTAAAGGCGGGGCATTTAGTCAGTATACATGTGCGTTGCATTCATTCATGATCAGCCTCCCATTCATAATATCTTGTACACAGCTTCTTCTTCGATGACTGCTGGCCACAGCTTGTCCTCACTTATCTCCAGTGTCGCTATGCCTGGTCCCGTTGGATCAGTACGCGGTGGGTACCCAGCATCAAGATCATTTGACCAGCGCAGTATGTTCATTACTTACTTACTATATGCATTGGAACTGATTACGCATCAGTTCCTGTCTATGATGGGAGGGAAGGTACTGGACGCAAATTTACATTCTCTGAGGCTGATTTTAAAGATCTGTCATCGTGGCCTTTGTACAAGCGCGGGAATGGTGAGGTTGATAGCGGTACATTGGTATCTGTTGGACATACTGTCGGTACATTCAAGGGGGCCTCTGGTAGTCTTTTTCTCTCCATGAATATTCAGTTCATTATCGTCATTGGCAAACCTGCGATTGGCCTTACCTTGTAATATCATTAATATATAGTATAGTATCCCATGTAAACGAATTAAATTGCCTGGTGGCCTCCTTGATACTTTACTTGATAACATGGGCAAATCAATACCTTGGTTCGTTGATCAGTTTAATTATATGATCACATGATGCATGTTCGAATTGAGTGTCACAACAAGCACCAACGCCAATGTTACTTTTGACTGCCATGATGCTCTGTCGCCTTATCGCAGTCTCACTTATATTGCTATGCATTCAGTGTCTACCCTCTCTATTTGTCACTCGAACTGGCATGCCTTCATTGGCCATCAGGAGTTATCAATCAACTACATATGGCACCCAAGACGGCATACCAACACTGCAATCCTCCGTGCTAGTTGAACCCTTGCCTACCAATGATAGGTGTACATCCAGATTATATTATCATAACGGTACTCCCGTGCATCCGCATTTGGCATTCAAAGTGCCTGCCCCTATGGGGTGTTCTGTTTCTTGTACACATCTTTGTTTGAAGTGCGACGTGTCTACCTCCGTAGAAGAGCTACACACTGCTGTAAGTTATGTCTTATATCCTTTGGTTTCCTTTACGTGTTTGTTTTTTGGGCGTATTATTTATATATTTAACATTCCCTATTACACTATTCGCCAATGCCTATATGGTCAGTATGCTGACATAGTGTATCTGTTCTATTTAGACATCCGCCTGTGGTGCCTGTTTATGTTTTGTGAGTTGGAGAAACCCCATCGACTCATGTCACGCATTTTATCATATAAAATGCGCCGGTCACTAATGCTCAAACATGACTTTTATGCTGGCCTTTGTGCTATTCTAGCATCTTCATTTCTTACATCATCTCGTTACAATCGCCATGCTCGACGAGTTCCAAATGATGCACACTTTCTTGACCATCTGCATTATCAAGGGTTTCTGATGCGACACCGCCCCAACTTGACGTGGTTTATATTATCCAGTCGTATGCATGAATTGTTAGTAAAACTGAGACTCTTAATATCTAACAGCTTATGGCACTGTTTGTTTATTAAAAAAGCGCAAACTATCTGCCTATTTGGTGTATTAACATTACCTCATATCACTTTGAATGCCACCTACAGTTTGGGCCCAGTACCTGTGATAAAAGGCGGAGGAAATTCTTATATATTCCCATTATTGACGATAGAACCATTTGTCCGTACAGGACACGAAAACTTTAGTGCAGACAGTACCTTCAAATTTATTGATCATGTTGACAGATTAGATCTTCACCGTTATTCTAGCAACAAAGGTTTTGTGCATGCTCAAGTACCATTAATGCTACTAATACCTGGACTTCCTGTAGCAAAATCCCTTAAGATTGCCCGCATGCATCGCATTGCCATTGGCTCGCATGTGAGAAAATCGGACCTGTTAACATATTTTGATAATCACAATTGCATAGGCTGTAATCTATTCACTACAGTATTCTGTGTGAATCAGTCCCGTGCATCAAAAGCTCGTGAACGGATGAAATCCAATTACTCTCAATCCATGTACAAAGAAGATAAAAATAATCAAAAACCATATCAATCTGAGAGTATGTGTATGGGTAGCACACCAGGTATATGCAAAGAATCACCAGTGAAATTCCCTCCGATGCCATCCTCTGTCAATTTAGAGCACCAGGTGATTAAGGATTTTTGTAATGAAGCTCTACCACATAAACTTGATGAGGCAGGTTGTGCCGTTTGTGGTGAGTTGGTTCCACTGTCACAAATGAGTCGGCTCAAGGGTATTAAAGGTTTGTTGAACATACTTATCTCACCAGGTATGACCCGAGTTGAAAGAAAAAGCTCTACCGAGCCTATCCGTGAGTATAAAGGCCCTGTCCTAGACTATAACTGTGATAAAGTGTGTGATGATTGCAGAACATGCATTCGTAAAGGAAATATCCCTAAGAATGCACTGGCAAATGGTCTTTGGTTAGGCAATGTTCCTGATGCATTAGCAAATCTTAATTTTGTTGAGAGACTGTTAGTTTCTCGAGTACGACACAACTGCTGCTTTGCCAGGGTTTCTTCTGGAATGAAAAAAATGGTATCACATGTTGTTGCCTTTGAATCTCCGGTACCCAAGATATACACATGCTTACCTCCCCCCATAGAAGAACTTGATCAAGTACTTGCTATAATGTTTACAGGGCCTTCTCAACCAACTGGGAAAGAGTATCAGCGTACACCTCTGCTAGTCAGGAAGAATATTGTTGCAACTGGGTTAGAATGGTTGAAGCTCAATCATCCTGGATATAGCAACTTGGAAATTTCATATAAAAATTTGAGTGAGTATCCCGAGGATACACCACCTGTATCAATTCAATTTAGGTCTTCTGTACAAAATAAAGTTCCAGAAGGTACAAGTGTATTTGATGATGAGATTGAAGATGGTGCAGTGGAAGGAGATTGTCCATTTGTGGTACATGGACTGACTGGTGAGCAATTAAGCACTAAGTCAGTTAACATGTTGAAAGGTATTGCATTAAGGCATTGGAACAATAATGGTGGTGTGCTTTCTATTGGTCGTGAAAGTAAACTGCAGCCTATTTACAACAATCCTGACTTGTATCCCCAGATGTTCCCATGGTTATTTCCCTATGGATTGGGAGGTATTGGTTCTGGGAAATTAACAGATGCAGCACATAAACGCCATTTATTAATGTATCATGATAAGCGTTTTCAGATGGATGTAAACTTTCCTTTTGTTGCATTTAGTCATGAACAAATCAAGTTATCCTCCAGTGGTAGTTTCTTAATGGCTGAGAAAGCTAATTTTCATGAGGTCAGTAAACGTCTACTGAATTTGGATCAAGATGTGTTGGCTGAGTTGGCCAAAAAATTATCAGAGGGTGAACTGATCAAAGCAGAAACGGAGGAACAGAAGAATTGCTTCCAAGTAATCAAAGACCTAGATCAAATGAGTGGTCGGGTAAATGGATCAATTACAAGTAAGAAATATATGCGAAATGAGCTATGGTCCTTGATGGCTTACTTAGGTGCACCTCTATGGTATATAACACTTTCACCAGCTGATAATAGACACCCTATCTCATTATACTTTGCTGACACAGAAGAGCATTTTAAACCTACCATACGGTTGTCAGATGACAGATTTCGCCTTATTGCATCCAATCCTGTTGCTGGTGCTCGATTTTTTCATTTTATGGTAAAGGCTTTCATTAAACATGTGTTGGGTGTTGATTCAGATCATGAAGGAATATTTGGAGAAACATCTGCGTTTTATGGTACTGTAGAGCAACAAGGTAGGCTTACTCTGCATTTACATCTCCTGCTCTGGATAAGAGGATGTCTCTCACCAGATGAAATAAAACGTAGAATAATGGATCCAAGTTCCGAGTTCCAACGCCAGCTAGTGGAGTACCTTGAAGGTGTACATAAAGGTGAGTTTATTACTGGAACACAGGAATATGTACATGAAAAGGTTATGGATGCGGAGAAGCAACCAGACTATATGGACCCAACAGAGACACTCCCTACACCACCCCCTGTGCCTTGCAATACAAGATGTAGTACCTGTGACCATTGTACTGCCCTGGAGAAATGGACCAAGAGATATGAGTTTGAAACTGATGACATAGTATTCAAGACAAATGTTCATACTTGTGGTTCCAATTTGAAAAGAGATGGAACACAAGATGCACGTCGTAACTGGGTTGGCTGTCTTGACAATGTGTGGCGTAAATGTAAGGCTAGGTTTCCTCGACCCACTTTTAAAACAACAGAGGTAGATCTTGCCACTGGTAACCTAAATGTCAAAAAAGGGGAACCATGGATCAATACAGTATCACCTGTAATCTCCTACCTATTCCGATGCAATACAGACGTTACTAGCCTGCGTTCAGGAACTGCTATCAAAGGTGTATTGTTATATGTATCAAACTATGTGACAAAGCCTGCATTGAAAACTCACATTATATTTGATACCATTCGTTCAATGTTTCAGAAGAATGCTGAAATGATAGGTGGTACAAAAGATCAACAAGATAAGGCTCGTAGTCTGATGACAAAAATAGTCAACACATTAAGTGCAAAAATGGAGATGGGAGCACCTATGGTGAGTATGTACCTGTTGGGTAACCCAGACCATTATACTAGCCATGCATTCAAAACATTCTATTGGAAAGCATATGTTAATGAGGTCAAACAATCATGGGATGGTAACCCCATGGATGGTACTGCAGAGAAAATTATGATAATCAAGCAGAAAAATCGTGTAGTGGGTCTCTCACAAGTATATGATTATATGTTTCGTCCTCATGCATTGGAAAATATGTCTCTGTATGAATTTATTTCACGATGTTCACGTGAAAAAAATCCAGTTAAAAGTCCAAGCAAAGTATCATCACACTCTAATTCTAAATCTGATACTACAGATGAGAGCAATCAAGATTCACGGAGCATATTACCACATCCAGTGAAAGAAAATATTAATGACTTACCTACAAGTAGAAAAGGATCGTCACTCCTTCCATTTACATCTAGCCATCCTCTAGCCAATTCTCATTCTATTCGGTGTGTTATTCCCACCAAGTCATTGGTACCTAATTTTGTGGGCCCTACTTTACCACGACGTGACTCTGGGGATCGTGAGTATTACTGCATGACAATGTTAACTTTGTTCAAGCACTGGAGATCTGGTTGTGACTTGAAGCTAGCAGATAATACATGGGATGATGCATTTAATAACCATGTATTCACGGACAATGAGACTCAACTAATGTGTAATTTTAATTTGCGGTATGAATGCATAGATGCACGTGATGACTTTCATGCTCAAATGCGTAAAGGCTCTGTATTAATGCCTAGTTGGGCAGGGAAACCAGGTATTTTTAATGAACTGGATCAATCAATTAACACATACCTGGATGAGCATGGCAATGAAAATCCAACCATTAATGATATTATTTTAAATACCAATGAGATTGGTCGTACTCATGCCCTTCGAGAAATGAATATTACCCAGATGTCCGAAATTATGATGCGCCTGGGATGGACAGAACCTGCACCTGATCTCTTGCCTGAATGGTTGGAGTTAACTCCAACAGCTCCCGAAATCGAACAGTCAAGCACACAATGGAAGGCTGCAGTATTAACAAAGCGAGCAGAGATATTAGAGGAGAGGTCAAAAAATATACCATCTAGTGTATCTGCCAGAAGTGAAGGACATTATGCAATATCAAATGATGTAAAGGTAGTCAATAAGTCACACTTAGTAAACTCATTTAGATCTACAAACTGGCAATCTTTGATAGATCATATATCAGTTACATATGGCCTAAATATAGAACAAGATAGAGCTTACCGTATAATTGCCAACCACACATCTATCCCAAGTGCAGATCAGCTAAAAATGTATATAGGAGGTATGGGAGGTACTGGAAAGACACAAGTTCTAAAATCATTGATTGAATTGTTTAAACAAAAAGGTGAATCACACCGGTTCATAATGGTAGCACCAACTGGTAGTGCAGCTGCACTATTGGGTGGCTCTACCTATCATTATATGTTTGGTATCTTTGAAGGTTCCAATGGAGTTTCAAACTCACAATTATCTCAAGTAAAATCTCGCCTTCTTGGGGTTGATTATATATTTCTTGATGAAGTATCCATGTTGTCTTGCCGTGATCTATACACCATTAGTGTTTGTCTAGCTCGTGTTATGAATGAAGTAGAAGTCCCTTTTGGTGGCTTGAACATGATATTCTCAGGTGATTTTGCACAGTTACCACCAGTGATTGGTGGCGAAAATGCATCTCTCTATAGTCGCACAGTAGGTTGTAATGTAAGACAACTAAGTCAACAAGAATCTGCTTTGGGGAAAGCTTTATGGCATCAAGTTACCACAGTTGTTATCTTGCGTCAAAATATGCGAATTCATGATCAATGTGAGGGTGATGATCAGCTTCGGCAAGCACTTGCAAACATGAGATTTAAATCTTGTACACCTGCTGATATTCAATTCCTTCGTACATGCATCTCAAGTAGTGCTTTGGGTCGTCGTTGTATTACTGATAAGCAGTTTCGCTCTGTGTCTGTTATCACTGCACTTAATGTTCATAAGGATGCTATTAATATACTAGGAACACAACGTTTTGCACAGGAAACAGGTCAATTATTGACTCACTTTTATTCTGAAGATACTGTTAGCTCACAGGATGACAACATTGGTGAGAATCTTCATAAAACTCTAAGAGGTAAAAAGAAAAAAACAACACAATCAACACTCCCTGATCATGTGCAGCAGATTTTATGGAATCAACCACACAGTGCTAATACCAAAATAATACCAGCCAAATTGTCACTCTGCATTGGCTTGCCTGTGATGATACGTCATAATGCTGCAACTGAACTATGCATAACTAAAGGGCAAGAGGGTGTGGTGCATGGCTGGCTGAGCACTACTGGATCAAGGGGTCAACTTATGCTTGATACCTTGTTTGTCCGTTTACTAAACCCTCCCACAGATGTTATGATTGAGGGCCTACCCTTAAATGTTGTACCTCTGACCAGAACCAGTGTCAAAACATTATGTCATCTTCCTGATGATAGTACATTGTATCTTTCACGTAATCAAGTTGAAGTACTACCTAATTTCTCAATGACAGATTATGCATCTCAAGGGAAAACAAGACCTTGTAATGTTGTGGATCTCAATAATAGCCGGTCCCATCATTCCTACTATACAGCATTATCACGCAGTGCATCTGCAAATGGAACAATAATACTCCAAGGGTTTGATGCTTCAAAGATCACGGGTGGAGCTTCAGGTGCTCTCCGACAGGAATTTCGAGAGTTAGAAATTCTAGATGATATCACAAAGCTTACATATGAAGGCCGTTTACCTATAGGCATTACAGGGGATCGGCGTAACTCTCTCATAAAGGCATACCGTGAGTCAAGGGGTGCTTATCACATCCCTCCTCATGTTCACAAAGCGATTAGATGGGGGAAATCCGATCCATTTTTGGAGTGGGGACCTGAAATCAAGTGGAATATGTTACTAGCTACAGATAAAAAACAACCCAAGGTAGACACCAAGCTGCCTCTTATTAGTCCTTTGTATTCACCTTTCGTTACTGCTGATGGTTCTATCCCCATCAGATCTGATGGTTCTCAATGTACCAAGAGAGGTGAAAAAAGATGTTTCTCTTCATCTAATATTATGCCTGAGGCCAAGAAACCTCGCTCAGCACTAAATAATAGTCAAACAGCTGACATACTGCTTGATACTCCTACTGGTAGTCAGTGGCAGAATAACAGCTGCGCTTACGATGCAGTGATATCTATAATATTTAACATATGGTCTGAAGACAAGATCAAATATTCAAATGCATTTAAAGAGCTGAATCAAGAATTCCTGGGTGCGCTTACAGATGCATTTGTACACCATGATATAGGGCTATATACACTTGAACAAGTCCGTGACTATATTCGTCGTAAGCTATCACGTAGTGATCCTGCACAGTTTCAATTTGGCCGGGACACAAGTGTTCACTCTATATGGAACGTTCTACTTTCTTCACCATATCCTATCATTGCATCACAAAGATTCTGTATGGGTGGTCATATTATTAGCCGAGGTACTGATATGAATTTTAATTGCCAGATTATACCTCATCCGGTATCCCCCAACACTCATGTTCAGACATATCTAGATAACTTTGTTGTCAAGCTGGCTGGGCAATGTGTTGAGTGTAATACACATCTTATCCGAAAGTTCACATTTGTTAGCTCTCCCACACTTCTAGCACTTGATATCAGCCAAAGTGCTTGTGTTCTGAATAATTTAATAAATATAAATATAGATGACAGATTGGTTACATACTGTCTCAGGGGTATCATCTATTATGGTGATAACCATTTTACTGCACGATATATTACATCTGGTGGACAAATTTGGTTCCATGATGGAATGATCACTGGTCAAAGTATGCGATATGAGGGCATGCTTAATAGTCAACTTGACCTATATACATGCCAAAGTAAAACTGCAGTATCAGCATTGTACTCTCTGTAAGTGAAGGTCTTACAAACCAAACCTAGCTACCCAATTTCGAACTCGGACATGCCGTGCTCGCAACGGCCCACACAAAACGGTATAAAGATCTTTCCAGAACCCGATTAGATACATAAGGGTCTTGCCTGATTATAATCTGATCAGTACGACTGTAATAGATATGTCATAAGGTAATGATGCCTCAACAGCTTTTGAACTCACCATCAACGTTGCCCAACTCCCCCCGTTACCCATGCCTAAGGCCCCTAAAACAACGCGTGCCCGTGCTGCAGATGTGGTTTGCCCTGAATGCTATGGGCTCTATAGTTCACGCTCACTTACAAAGCTGTCCTGGCCGACTTTCACGGTTACAAGCTGAACAAGCATTGATTGCCCGAGAGAGGGCACAGGCTCCTGCCCATGGAGGTAATGTAGATTCTCTTAAAAACATTTCCTTTTATTAATGATATCCTAGATCCTGTCAATGAACACCCTGCATTACAAGCTGATTTAGCTTCAGAGCTCACTTGTACATTTTTTATATTTATTTTAGATAGTAATTAACCATACTTTCTGGTAGATCATGAACTTGACATGTCCCCGGGCCTATCTTTTAGCATTGGACTGTCAGGAGATGTGGCAGGTGCTGCTTCTGGTAAGTGGTCATAGTGCTATAATCATGATAATAGAATAACTTTATTGTAGGGTCATTTCCATCAACACCACTATTATCAAGGACTCCATCATCATATGAAGCTGGTACACCAGATATGACTATGGATGATAACCCTTCTACTGAGGTGATACAAAAGGATGACATCAAAACTGAATATCATCCACATGCTGGTCGGCAGCCACAAACTCAGAAACTTGAAAATTATATCCAATCTAGGCAACATACTTCTAACACAAAGCCTCTCCCTACTGATGAGCAGCCATGGAAGCCATTTAGATCTCGTGCTGATTTTGAGTTTGCAGAGTTTGCTCTTGATGCATGTCTTAATGAGCGGCAAACTAATTCTCTGATTGCACTTTTCCAAAGCTGTATTCAAAGTGGAGAATTTTCACTCAAGAGCCATACTGAAATTTGTGAGATTTGGGATTATGCATCTACAAAGTCTACTCTAGTATGTTCTGGTTAAATATCTCTACATTTATAAGTAACCATTTATTTTTAGCCTATATCTGAGAAAATAAGTGTTCCATATAAAAAGGAGGTGCGAGAGTATGAGTTTGGTACCGTGATTTGTGGGAATGGGGTTTGGAGCTATTGAGGGATCCTAACTTAGCCCCAAAATTTACATGGGATGCTGAGCAGTTGTTTAAGTTTGATGGATCAGATTATGTCCGATTTATTCATGAGCCATGGACTGCTGATAGATGGTGGAAAATTCAGGTAATTTGTCATTATTTCACCAGTATATCATCCTATTTGACTTAGGGTTCCTTTTAGTCAGCCCTTCCAGAAGATGGAAAACCCCTGTGATTTATCATATATGCAGACAAGACACAGCTATCTTCATTTGGAACTGCAAAAGGATATCCAGTTATTGCAAGATGTGGTAACCTACCAGTAAATATACGCAATGGCAAAGGGGTGGGAGGTGGAAGAGTTGTAGGGTGGCTTCCTATTGTATGTGTGTTTTACTACCTTACTGTGTAAATATCAATGTGTTTTCTTGTTATAGGTTGATGAGGATTCTGGAGAAACAGGAAAGAAAGCTTTTGTGAATCACAAGCGTGTTGTGTGGCATGAAGCTGTCTCTCTGATCCTTAAGGAGGTTGCAAAATACTCCAGAACTGGATTTACTTTTGCCTGTGCTGATGAAATTACACGGATTCTCTATCCATTAATCCTCATTTTGTCAGCAGATTTTGAAGAGCAGTATGTTAAATTTATTGCACTATAAGTCAATATTAATAATATGAACTTTGCAGATGTGTAATGACCTTGACACGTGGGTTTGGTGCTAACTATCCATGCCCAGTGTGTCTAGTTCAAGCAGAGGAGCTGTCGGATCTTGATAAAACATATATCTATCGAACTACTGCAACTATGCAGAATGTCTATCAAAACGCCCAAAGTTTGCCACGTGCAATAGACATAGAAAATGAGTTGAAGAAATATGGCCTTCGGAATATTGATGTAAGTCCTGTTCAGAATCTGTAAATAATTCTATTTAATAACATGCATATCTTTCAAGAATACCTTTTGGAAAATTGCCAATACTGATCCATATCTTGCAACATCTTGGGATCGCTTACATGCCTATCATGGTGGACTATTTTCCGATCACTTATGGGATGAGCTCCAGAACATTGTGAAGGGCCTTGGAAAATCCCAAGCAAAGCTTATTGATAATCAGTTTGTACAATTATAACACATTTATGGCTGTATTTCTTTAACATTTTATGCAGGATGGACCAACTTCCAAGATGGCGGGGCTTGAATCACTTCAAGTCTGTTACAAACACACACTTTACAGATGGTTCAAAATATGAGGATATATCAAAGGTTGCACCTACCTAATAGGTCTTATTTCTTATTATGGCTAATTTTATAATTAGTGCATACTTTTTGCAGTACACAACATTATCACACCAGCTACCTCAGCTGCTGGCTATTGCATATTGAAATGCATTCGATGCTATTTAGATTTAGATATACTGTTTTCTTTCCAAGTTCAGACCACTGAAACTATTGCAATGGCTCGTCAAGAACTGAAGCAGTTTGGTAAATTAATTGCAGTATGTTCCAAACCTTCTCAATTTCATTTCTACTCTTTGATTTTAGAAACAGGAATATGCAAAACTAAATCCTGACAAGAAGTGGAACTTTCCAAAGAACCATACCCATATACATGCTCCTGATGATATCATGGCAAAAGGAGTGACACGAAACTTCAATACAAAGTATAATGAAAAATGCCATGGGCCTTTTAAGGTATCCTATGAACTACGGACAAACTACAAGAATGTTGAAAGCTAGGCATGACTTCATTTGTACTACTTTGTCAACTTTCAACTAAGTCTAAATTTTTAATCCTGACAGATACTCAAGATTGACCACATGTGTTATGTGGCAGGTATGATTAGAGACCAATTGAATGAGCTGGATGAATTCCACAAATACAGCTCAAGTAATCTGGAGGCTTTTGATGACACTCAAATCAGTAATATGGAATTTGGCACCAGGGACTTGACAGATATTCACCTTGGAGCTCAGCAAACATCCACTTCATACTCTGCCATTGAACTGCGCTTCTCAGATGATATAGCCTTTCGATGTTTCCGTTTGACTTTGATTGATTTTCTTTCAAATGAAATTGGAACAAGGATTCACTTCAAGTCTGATGATCAGGTAGGCTTTGTTAGCAAATTCTGTTTTTTACTTCACTTATGGGGAATTCAAAGGTCATTGAGTACAGGTTTCTGAAAGTCAACTACCAATCCAAGATTGATTGGAGTACAACAACAGACTTTTTACGCTGCAATCCCAGTTTTCATGGTGCTCCCCGGAATGATGGTGTCCTAATTGACCATGGTGAAGGAAGGGTTTTATTTGCCCATCTACTTTTTGTTTTCACCTGTACTGTTGAGGACACCATCTTCCAGGTTGCATTTGTTCATCCACTTGATGCTCCAATTGGGACACTTCATTGGCGACGGGATCATGATCTTCGATTTATACGCTTGCGTGCACAAAAAAGAGAAGCCAGTCAGTTTGTGCTCATAAAATCAATTATTCGAGGTATACCAATTACAAAGGACTTTGGTACAGAGGGTGATTACTTGGCTATGGACAGTATCGACGCTGATCTTTCCCGGCGTATTGGAAAGATTTGGGTAGATTCACATTAAATGTTAGTAGCTATACATACTATACATAGTATGAAGT
>MU150485.1:0-21565 GCA_015584075.1 Collybia nuda | reverse complement strand
GGCCATATATAGAGTATAATTGAACGAAGTGTTGAGCTTAAAGTCTGTTTGAAGGCGAGATCACCGTGTATCCAAAATGATGATGGAATTCTAGATAAGATAGCCGGAAGATGATCCGAAGAGTGAAGCAGGCAACGATTGAATCGCCCGCTCAACAACTAACAACAAGTTTCAACGCGTTCCCTGGATCTGGAGTCGACTACTTACATCCTCTGGGCTCCATTGTCTGTTACAGGCAACGGGTAAGGCCAGAATTTAGTGTAAGTGCTGCCGCAAACCTTGCGGAGTCTTCTAGAACGCGTGTACTCAACATGAGGCAGTCAGGGCATTCCCGTGAAGTGTTCTTCTTACGGAACGTCGCCGCAGACCCTCCGCTGATTGATTCGAGGCACCTTGTCTTTTATTCGTTGAACAACATCGCTTGTTCACCTCTGGCTATATACAACTCCTTGGTGGCCACCATCGCTTCACCACCCCCCTTCTATTCCCCCAGCTTTCGATGTCAGCAGTGACGTCCCAGGCGCCATCAACCATCAGTTCCTCAACCAAACCGCATGAGCTTGATATCGAACCTGACGAACAATGGAAGACAAACTTGAGAACGAGGATCGAAGAGGGCTTGAAGTCGATGGTTCAGGATGCTAAGGATAATATGGCAGCAGAGCTAAGGAGGGCTCCTGTAGGCGCGGAAGAGCGAGAGCGCCTGACCCAAGAGTACACTGATGCTATGACAAATATACGGAAGCTTGCAGCAGAGGCTTTCCAGACTGAGTTAGAGAGAGAACGCCAGGAGCGCCGCTGGGCGTCAGGCCAGGCCATGTTACCCCAGTGGTCGCAGGCCCTGATGGAAGAGCAGCAGGACATTATGGATCGAATCAAGAAGTCATCCTCAAATGCAAAACTTCCTGCACCTGTTAGTGATGTTCGTCCTCCCATTATCGTCCCAAAGTCAACCCCAAGGGAGATCCCTCCCCCAATGTCGTACCCCATTCCCGAATTGCCAGCAGAGCTTCAGAAGGGACGTGAGGAGAAGGAACGGCGAGAAAGAGAGCAGCGAGAACGAGAGAGAGAGAGGGAGCGTGATCGTGATCGTCCACCTTTGCCAGTTCATACCAGTCGTCGGGGTTCAGATACACATGTTTCGGAATATTCGCAGACATTTCGACACGCCACTTACAACCTTTTACCGGGAGGGTTGTACAACGAGCCTCTGTTAGACAATGAATTTACAGATGAACCTGAAGAGCTGTTGCGACCTCCAGAACGTTACCGGAGTGTGTCAGATAGGCCTCCAATTCATGACAGGGCTGCTGAAGCGCCCGTGAGCAGATCGATAGAGCGCCAGCCACGTTCTCTATCGGATAGGCATACAACTCATTCACCACCAAAACCTATACCTGAAGTTTGGAAACCTGCGATCACTCCAGAGGATGACGCCCGGATGTCCAAGCCGTTTCCTCTTGGTAGGCGCGGCAGTACTGCCAGCATCAGGTCAACCGGTTCAGGTGGGATACGTCCCTCGATCGCTGAAGCGATTCCAGAACGGGCAGATGATATGATAGAAATAACACAGCAACGGGAAAAAGAGCGAGAGCGAGTCCAAGGAGTCGAACAAGAGCGGGGGATGGATAAAATTCGAGAGAGGGAAAGGTCGATGTCTACAAGAAACGAAGGCCGCCAGAGTGTCACTAATGACCATAGCCAGCGATACGACGACACTGCGGCTTATGGTAGAGCCAGCACTCGGCCTCCTGATCACCACAGTGGAATATACGGCCCGCCTCCACGACCTGTCCGCCATCAAACTTCTTTCAGCGCAGAGGAGAGGGAATATGCCTCTTATGCCCCTCATCCAGCTCCTCAACGGCCTCTTGCGCCAAGAACATCTTTCAATAACGATGAGCGGCCGTACCTCTTGGGGATAGGTCCTTATCCGGCTCCTTCGCCTGCTAGGCCTATCTCCCACAAACCGTCCTTCACTAATGACGATCATGATCGCTACCACGATCCTCCTCCATCACGCCCATACCCAACGCCCCCATCCTCTGCAAGTCGAGGAGTGAGTCGCGATTATGGATATCAGGATGGTTATGATCCTCGAGCTGACAATTCATATCGCGATCGTGAACCACGAAGCAACACCTGGAAAGTAGCTCAGCAGATGCCCGACAGTCCTTCTCTGTATCGTCGGAGTTCCGAGAGTCGACCAATGGGACGAGAGCCTTCGTTCAGGTCATGGCCTGATGCAGGGCAGGCAGAAGGTATATGCCACATCGAGTGTTTACGTTTACCGGGATTTCTGACCAATTTGTATGCCTCGTCTAGATTCTTATTCCACATACGAATACCCCGCTCCCACATCAAGCATCCCCATCTCACGCTCGAGACAATCACCCATATCTGATGATGTAGGCCACAACTGGAAAGGGTGGGCGGAACAACCACCGGCGCGACCTCGAGAATATCGCTACGAGCAGGAATATCAAAGACCCCCCTATTCGCCAGAGGGCAGGCCTTCAGGACCTCGATCGCCCCCATCGTCTTATCAAGGACATCGTGATGCAACATATCATAATTTCGGTGGGCGAAGTATGCATGAGGAACGCGAAGAATACTTCGAAAACGATAGTGGAACGAGTCGTTATTACAGGGAGACACGGACCGAGCCTCGGCGGAGAGAGCAGTCAAGGAGGGGTACTGTTGAAACATTTGAAACATCGCGACAAGAGGAGGGGGATGCGGAGTCTGATGCGGAGAGAGAGGCGGAGCTCGGCGAAGAATCTGACGCCGAGGTTCAGGCTCGGGCAGAGGCAGAGAAGAGGAGGGAGGATGAAGTGGCAAGAAAGGAGGAGGAGGCGAGAAGAAAAGAAGAAGAGGCAGAAAGGAAGGAGGAAGAGGTGAGGAGGAAGGAGGAGGAGACGAGAAAAAAGGAGGAAGAGATGAGGAGGAAGGAGGAGGAAGCAAAAAGAAAAGAAGAGGAAACACGAAAGAAAGCGGAGATTGCTGAACAAAAGGCTTTGGACGCGAAGAAGAAGGAAGAGGAGGCGAGGAGAAAGGAAGAAGAGGCGAGGAGGAAAGAGGAAGAAGCCGAGAGAAAGGAGGCGGAAACCAAGAGGAAAGAGAAAGAAATTAGGAAGAAAGAACAGGAAGTCAGGAGAAAAGAGGTAGAGGCGAAACGTATGGAAAATGAGGCGAAGATAAAGGAGGAAGAAACTAAGAGGCGAGAAGCAGACGCCCTGAGAAAAGAGACTGAAGCCAAGAAGAAGGAGGAGGACGCGAGGAAACGGGAAGCAGCCGCGAAGCAAAAGAGTGCTGAAGCTGCTCAGAAAGAGAAAGAGACCCAAAAAAAAGAGGACGAAATACGAGCACGGGAAGAAGAACTTAGACGGCGTGAGGAAGAGCTCGCCCGCCGAGAAGAGGAGTCAAATCGAAAGGAGACGGAAAGGAAGCAACGGGAGGAAGAGGCCAGTATCAGAGAGGCTCAGCGATTACAGGCAGAGTTTGATGAGGAGGAAAAGGTCAAGGCGGCAGATAGGAGGAGGGAGGAAGAAAGGAACAGAAGGGAATTTGAAAGGCGCCGGGAGGATGACCGTCGGCGGGCAGATGAGGACAGACTAAAGATGCAGCAGCAAGAAGAATTTCGCAAACGTGAGGAAGAGATCCGCCGTCGAGCCGATGAGCGCAAGCGGCAAGATAGTGTGGGTGCAGAAAGTGCTTGGGCACCACAATCATCCCAGCAACAGAACCCACTTCCCCGTAGTGGGCCCCAGCGCAATGGTGCGGGAAGTAGTCCTTCGACCGAACGAAATGGCCCAAGTACATCCAGCTGGAGTAGTAGTTCAAGCGCGGCATGGGGATCGTCTACCACCAAGGCAAGTACAGCATCAAGCTCTGTCCCACCGGTTCGTTCAGCGGCTTCAGCACCACCGCCACCGGCCCCCAAGCCAAGAGCTGGGTCCACGGGGTCATCTTTCCCTACTAGCCCATCTCCAAACCCTTCGGTCGGTGATACAACCGAAGAAGAGGAATGGCAGAATCGCCAAAATGATTATTCTTGGCGACAGCAAGAGAAATTCCGCGAGGAGCAGGCTGCGATAGAAGCTGCGCGATTGAGGATGGGAAAGGGCAAGATTCTCTCCAAGGAGGAAGTTTTAAAGGTTTTCGCGCGCCATGAACAACAGTGGGAATCACTCAAAGTCACAAGCGAGCTTCGTTGGAGAAACTTCCCGTGGCCAATGATTCAGCCACCCTCCACCCCAGAAGATATAGCGTATCGCGACATCGAAGCATATATACAGTCACCTCATTATCCAGAGGGAGACAAAGCGAAAGCGTCAAAGGACCGGATCAGGGAGCAACTTCGCAATTGGCACCCTGATCGATTCGATACCAAATACCTACCGAAGGTTATTGATGAGGAAAAGGCTGTAGTGAAGGAAGGTGCGGGGTCAGTGGTGAGAATACTCAACGAGCTTTTGCAACGGATTAACGCCCCAGGACGATCTATGTGGGACTAGTCACCCATCTCCCGACTTCCACCACGATTCGTGCCTCTTGTCAGGGGCATATCTATGTAGTTTTTCAGCATGTACGAATACCCCACTCATCCATTGTATGACTATCATATCAAACCTAGGAATATATATCATATTTGTTTGTATGCGTATCGTTTCAACTGTTTCAAGGCGAAAGTGGGGGTACTTGTTTTGGCCATGGTCGTTGTAGGTATTCATGATATTGAGTAAAGGGTATAGGGTTGAAGCCCCAAACTTCCGCTCTATTGCAAAGGAATATGATATCCTCGTTCGTGAAATCCAATACTGATCGCCAACACTATCTTGGCTGACGCCGTGTCGGCGTTGCGCTCGCCTATATGTACATGTGCCACTTGAATCTGCACGCTCCGCGAAGATAACGAAGGTTCCGAAATTGTTCGCTTCACGACTCGGACCCTGTAACGCGGTTGCAGGTGATTTGCGAGTGGGGGATTGACCCAGAGGAGTGCATAACTTGAAAGAGATTAGATATTAGTACTGTTCGTATAGCTTTCGTTTTTCTGCCACACGCCCATGCGAGAACTGCAATGGCGGGGGGGGGAGGGCAAACGTGATGAGACAAAATAATCACGGGTATGAGTCGCGACTAGTATAAATGTGCCACGCCCAGCCATCAGTCCTTTTTTGGGCCTGAGACTTTTGTCTTCAGCTTAAGCTTACTTCCTAATGTCATTAGAACTGCAATGCTGAAAGCTTCAGAGGCTCCCAATAAATGGTTGACCACTGACGACGTTTTTTGACAACAATCACAGGCACCCTGCCAGTATCGCAAACGCCCGCCGCAGCACCTGCCAAATAATCGAGTTGTTGTGAGGTTCCTTAACCCTTGTTACCGCTTTTTTTTAAAATTCCGTTGTGTCGCTTTGCAAGAATAAACTGACCATCAAGAGGCTCCGAACACCGAACATTCTTCATCAAAATCTGTTCAATTCGCGTTCACACGCGGCGATGGCAACTTCAACACCGGAAACCCTCAGTGTTCGCCTAGCGAAACCTGAGGAATTTGACAAGATTGCAGCGTCGGCACGGGAAGCTTTCATCCATGATCCTGTGTTCAACTACTTTGGGGGTCATAAAGAGGTATCGAATTCTTTCCACGAAAAATTAATAATTAATAATTTCGCCTCACATGCAATGTTCCATCTTGCTGTCATTTAGTTGTTACCAAAAGACGGGGACACCGTTGACACGCGGAACCTTGAAACCTTCTTCAAGTTCTTGCTTAAATCATGCCACAGAGTTGGGGGACAAATTGCCGTCACGGTTAAATCAGTCGAGACGGCCACTCCGGGGGTAACAGAGGAAAAGATCGTCGCTGGTGCTTTCTGGTGCCCACCTAATAAGCGGCTCGCGCTTTGGAGAGTTCCTACGCTGGTTCAAAGTGGGATAGTCGAAGTTCTTAGGCGATGGGGGTTCTCAGCTTTGATGGTTCGTATACTCCAATCCCATCATTATTGCTCCAGTTACTATTATTTTTTTTTTTTACATTCCTCAAAGCGAGTAGGTTTTGAATACTTGGATCAGAGTCATGCGGGCATGTCAGCTGGGTACAAAGCTAAAGGTGTTAAGCAATCCCCGGATGCTTCTTGGTACCTACAGCTCGTCTGGACTGAGCCCGCTCACCAAGGTCAAGGTGGGTGTTTACGACATCCTAGTCGCGTTTAGCCCTTCTTTTTTTAAATTTATTTCTGAACTAGGTATTATGCCTTTGATGGTGCACGATGCAATTGCGAAAGCGAAGCCCGGCATCCCGTTCACCCTCGAAGCAACGACCTCTGCGTCTCGAGATCGCTATCTCCATCTCGGGTTCGAGGTCAGAGTTTAGATTTTAAATTTTTACCTCCGGGTCCGGTAATCCTGATCGCCTGTGCAGGAAGTATACACCATCAACCTTGGCAAAGGAAAAGTTAACGCTTTGGGGATTCCTGCGTCTGGTGCAGGTGCCGTTGGCGTTTCTTCTTGGTCAATGATTAATGTAAGTTGCCATGATATTGATACATGGAGACTATATCTAAAACGTACTGATTAAATTAATAGTGGGATCCCAAACCTCTAGAATCTAAATCATAGTAGAGTTCTCGTATGACTTTCATGATTTTAGCCATTTTTTATCATTTTCCCCGGAATGATACCCTCGACAATCGAACCCCAACAAAAATGTGGGTCTTTTGACAGAACGTCCATTTGATAACGTACGTACGGCTGTCCATCCTAGAACCAGTGAATATTGCGATACGGGATTATGTTGATCCGACAGTGGTAGCGGAAGCTCCCGCTGTAACTTCGACACCATGATTCGATATTTTCGGGCCTTTGGACAAGCCATTCAGTACGAGTCCATTCAAAAATAAGGAGCCAGAAGGAAGTTCATAGTCACTATTGACATCCGGTGACTCATAGGCATCAAGCCCCATGTTGCACCGCCCCTGGATCTCTTCGAGCATAGAGGTAGTATGGGAGTAAGTAGCCCAGTGTGTAGCAGCCATCTTTATTGCAAGTATGAGCGGGTATCATGTCCATCGCGGAACCGAACCGAAGCCGGGACAACACCTGTCAAGCCTCAAAGGCCAAGGAAAAGTTCGTGACCTTGTCATATGCATGTTGGCCAACTCTGGACCAACTCTTCTCACATCTGTCGCACTTGTCCCGCTCAGCCTGTGAGAATTCGGCTAACCTTATGGAGGACTGATTTCAATACCTTTCAAACGCTCGCCATGGCCGAGCATCGCGAGGTAAACATGTCAGATTATCAACACTTGACATGGGCCTGACACCATGAGCGGTGCAAAAAAAAAAGGGATGTATCAATCTGCATGTCTATGGCTGGTCGATTCGTGATTTTCAGTCTTTGGTGGTTAGTTAATGTTCATGGCATGCTATCGCATTCCAGCACTCGGGGTGTGACCATTTCGCGATGTTGGGCTGGAGATGACATGGGAAGGCCAAAGCGCCCAATACTCCGCGACTTATGATCGTGCCATGATCCTTTCCGCTCGGACTTTCGGGCGCTAGTGTCAACGGTTGTAGACTAGTAAGTGACCCGATCCCTCTCCGTTGACAAAATACAGCAGTGATTGGTCTTTATTCTATGTATACTATCGCAAAAGCGAACAAGCCTGCCAGATGGTTATCGAGTGACCCACGAATATGCCGTCCAGATTTCTAGAGGAAGTTGGGAACCTTCATCATGATTGTTGCGCGCCTGTATCGTGTCCGGGTTTCGATTTTTGGGGTGAGGTAAACCCTGATCATGACACGTACGCTAGTTCTCTCAACAAAAAACCCGAGAAGTGCTCCAAAAACAAGTAGCCGGTGATGGGTTTTCATAAAAAATTCTGAAAGTTTCCAGGGAGAGGCAAGTATAGAATCCTAGCTTACTTGGTATTAGTACCGCCAGTTCCCGTCTTCCCGAATCCTCTACGCTTCGTCTCACCAACAATTAATACACTTAAACAGCTTCTCGACGCCCCAAGTGAGAGGCTTAGACCAAATAAAGTAGCACTAAAAAGTACCGATTGTCCTTTGAAATGGGGTTTCGTTTTTCTCAGTGGACGGTACGACGGCCCGTCGAAGTAACGAACGTCCTTCCAAAAGTTCGACTCGACACTTGTTTGCAAACCCCACTTTCCAACTTGATACACTTAAACAGCTTCTCGACGCCCAAAGATTTATGGTCGTTCGAATTCGAAATGGGGTTTCATTTTTTCTCGGGGGACGGCCCGCCGGGCAAAGGAGCCAAAACGTCCCTCCGACTCGACACTTGTTTACCAAAAAAGTTTTACTTTCCCAGTTCCCAGCCAGTACCCCCCAAAGTGGGGATTTCGAGGATTGCGCGTGCCGACCGAGGGATGCGAGGAGGATGAGCGGCGGTGAACCGATCATCCACGCCAAGAGGGGGGGGGAGGGGGGTGAAGGGGGGCCTAGAGTCAAATAGAGCTGACCTCCCACCGATATCAGGTTTATCCGAAGCTGATAGAAGCCTCGAGGTGAGAAGGTGAGGCACGAGCGATGACGGCCAATATCCAATCCCGGCGTCGAGCGAAGGGCTAAAATTCTATCGTTATCGATTGGAAGATAGATGTAGTAGGCCGGATCAATGAGCGAGGCTTGGCCTCATCACCAGAAGTCGTCGCATTTGTGGTAATGGCTTACGTCGAACCCACTCTCGCCGGGCGAGAGTGTAAGTGAATGGAGGGGATATGAATAACGAAACACATGACAGCGATAGTTAGAGAGACAGTTGTACGATTTCGGTGCGCCCCGTTCAAGGTGTTGGTCTCGGATGTTATTTTTACTTTTAGCTAGGCACACCGAGGATGCGAACAGAACAGCAATGTGTTGTGGGGTGTGTGTGGCGTTAAGCCTCGTATTCGAGAGACGTCTATGACACAATCTGTTCAAAAGCGGCGTTTAACATTCCATGTTCTTGCAACCCGTCAAAAAATCATCATCATCATCCGGGTTCGCTGGTAATTCTCAGAGCAAAATAGGTGAAAGGGTGAGAGCCAGGATGTCATCCATCGATGAGAACGCAGAAGCCGAATCGCACCACGTGATGAGTTTTTCAGGGCATTTGAAACCGAAGCACTGCGCAGATCGCATAAATGTTGGGACCTGACATGAACGTGGGCGAAGGGGGTAAACATGTGGACCCGGTTTGGCAGATGGCACAAGGAATGGACTCGCCGACACTGGTCTTGGAAGGTGCAGAAATCTTCGACACCACACAGGTAACTTGCTGCTGCTGCTGCGGGGGAGGGGGTTGATAATCAGGTGAGAAACTTTACCGGCATGCGATTGGGTTAAATTCGGGGGGTGGGGACTGTCGCTGGATCCCGAGGATCCCATGGGGTCAGTTGGGATTCTCACCCAGGTGAATGCCAAAGGTGCGGGATGGGCGACAAGAGGGTGTCGAATCCCGCCACAAGAGCGTATAGATAGGCTTTTCACCACGGCGCGGAGGGAGCGTCGGGAGTAGTACTGGCATGAATTCACCATCAGAGTAGTTACGGTCCAGCGGATGGGGGAGCCCTTTTTCCCTTTGAGATTCCCGGATGCTATGTGGCTATTAGTATCCGCGAATTCAAAAATCCGGTGCTGGCATGAAGGGTGTCGTGAATGAGCGGTCTCCAGTGCCATGTGGATTTTCCGGAACACTCCGTTCGCCCAAACGCTTAGTGGGTCTTTTAGGTGTTCAGTTGAGAGGCCGATTGGTAGCACTGCCAATTGTCAAAAGAAAGAATCAAGAAATGGAAGAAAGGAATTCAAGTGGAATAGAGTTGGAGCTAGTGTTCGCGGCAGGGAAGAACTGGGGTAAATATATTTCAAGGACGGTTTTAGGGCCAGGTTGGAATAAGAATGCGGGCCGTTGGTGCTTGGAAGGATGAAGAAGAAGCATTGGTGCAGAGATGCGCACTTCCGCGTATACCGTGCGTATGATAATGCCCAGCCGGCGAATATTCGCCATATTGGCATATGCATTTTGTTGGTAATACCCTTGGCCACAATCACGATCACACCCTGGAACTCCCCGTCTGTTGGTGGGGAGTCGAGAGAGAGAGAGCAGGGCGCCGGGCCGCATGGTGGAAGCACCCCAAAAGAATGGGCGAGGTTGGCTGTGGTATTGGGAAATACCACCATATTTGGGCTGAAGTTCTGGTTCTGGGCCAAGTTGGTGGGAGACTTCGCGAAGGAGCGCAAGGCTCCGAGTCTTTATTTGGAATTTGAACCGTGGGCGGGGCTGCCCCATTCGAGATTACGGTCGGAGCGGGCCTCCCTGTTTAGGCAATCCTAATCACAGGCCTAGCACGAGTCCTACTCAATATCCCTGATTGGATTCCCCTTTCCCCACCTTCTTCCCTGCCCTTCCCATGTTTCGCTTGCACTAACCTTGCCTTCGATGACCGACGGCACGCATCGCGGACCCAGTACGGCGGAGCCAGAGCGGGAACGCGTGTTTTTTAATTTAATGCGAGTGTCGAGTAATGACGACAACATAAACTCCGAGTCGTGCGGGCCCGACCTTGGCTTGAACGTGGATCGACATCCGACTCTTGAGACCGGCAAACGTGAACGGTAGAACACAACAAGTCCAGTAACTTCTCCCTCCATGGTCCCAGTCTATTCGTGTGCTTTCCCACTCCACTGACTGACGGTGGGCGGCTCATCATCGTATCCCTGTACCCTCCGAAGTTCAACCTAGCACCACTCCAACCAATACTGCTTCCGGATCCCAGCCATAACCCGACCATCTCAAATTTCCCGACTCCTCACTGGCATCCGAATGCCCAATTATCGCAAGTCGTTGGGCTGGAAGTACACACACCGGCTCGATTCGCCCGCTACGGCCATCGGTATCCATCCTGATTCCTTTCTCCCCGGTGCTACTGCAGATTCACCCACGGAATATAGGATATGTTCCGGATTGGCATCAACATCAAAGGGGGTGAGGGTCGTCGAGGCTCGGGAGGGAGTGAAGGGAGGGACGAGCGCCCGGGTGTGGAGCCCCAAAAGGGTCTGGAAATAGCGAATTTTTTTCAAAAATTTTTTGGAAGAACGACGCGAGGCTGGGATATGCCGGGCACGAGGCTGGATTAGTCCCACCCTCGCAGATACATTCATGCTCTCTCGCCGGGCTCTTTCTGTACCCACTTTGTTCACCGGCACCCCCTCCCTGCGTCCTCCCTTCAAATTGCTCAATCCAGCCCGAAGGACACAGCGCACGGGGTATAGCGTCCCGGGAATGCGCATCGTATGTGACCGAGCACTCTGTCATGTCAGCGCAACCCCAGATCTGATGAAGTGGGTTATATCCGTGCTGTGCAGAGTACTCTAATCTTGAATCTTGGTAATTGCATTGCGTTGCCTTCCCTTTTTTTTTGTTGTTCTTGTTGACACTGCGGTTCTTCTTTTTCCACGGGCAGGATCCAGATGTTTTAACCAACTGAGGATATACCTCAGCCTTACCGGTGCGGCGTATTTCCGGTTCTGCTTGGGTGAGCCAAGGGCCAGGATCTAGGAGCTCTCCCTGCGCTGTCCTTCTGTTAGACTCGGCAAATTAACGACATGTTATGCTATCTTGCTTTGACGTTGACATGAACATTTCTAGTGGAATATCTCTAGCTTTGAAAAGAGCCTGGGCCTGAGGTCTTTCCCCTGTTCAACCTGGCTCGATAAGGAGAATGACGATCTATGCTATGTTAGGTACCCCCGACAGTGACGGCCGACTTCTTTCTCCACGTACGAGATCTCGGCCAAACCAACCAAGGACATTTCCAGTGATTTTCTCAGCCATCCCGGAGATTTATTTCTGGCGAAACAAGGATAATAAGCTAGAACCCGCCGCCTTTTCTTCTCCTGTTCGACCCTCCAACGTTCGACGTTGGGTACGACATGACATGCCCAATGGTACCTCGTACCTCTTCCCAGATTCTAGTCCATCGACAAGAAAGAAAGAAAGAAAGGAAACGAGCGGAATCCGAAGAGAACACAACCACGCCCGATCCTCAACCTAACACTCTCTTGCTCAACCTTCAACTCTGATAATGACAATGGCAGTGATATACACATGTACACACCCGCTTCGTCCTAAATTCTAGTCCCTCAACAAGAGAAAGAAAGAAGAAAAGTAAGCGAAAACCGAAGAGAACTCATACCCACGTCCGATCCCTACCCAGCACCCTCCCATTCGACATACACAATGTACCTCAACAGGAGATAGTAAAAAAAAAAGGAAAGGATAAGCAAAAACCAAAGAGAACGCAAGCTAAACTACGCTTCCCGATCCCCACCCCCCAGGACCCAGGACCCAGGACTCCAGTACCCACGGACACCAAATGGACGCCGATCGCGCGGGCGGGCCCCGACGTCAATGTTCCATTCCGGGGAGCGATCGGGGGGCCTTGGGATTACCGCGATTCGAGGTGTTTTTCTTTTCTGTTTTCTGGTGGGCTGGTTTTTGTCTGTATGATGTGGTTCTGTGGATGATGGGCTTTTGTGGTTCTCGGCGTGATATCGTGGTCTTTTATTTGGTCTTGTTCTTGTTCTTGGTCTATTCTGTTCTGTGATTTCCCAGTGCCTATCTGTCACTTCTGACTTGGTTTTGAACTACCGTCTCTTGGATATTGAAACGAGAAGGGGAATGGCGTAGCCCGCTCCTCCTCTCATCGCAGAACGACCCCCGGATTCGCTCTTCTTTGTCAGCCCCCCCACGATAGGCCTCTACCTCTCTCTTCGCCTCAAACACCAAAACCCCACCTCCCACTTCGAACCGAATACCCAAGGCCCCTAACCACCCTCTAAACACTAAACACTAAACACCCCCTACTCAACTCCAACACCCACTCCCACCCCCATCATGATCACGCTAAAAAAACCGAAACGACCCACGGCTCCGAGTTGTAGAAACGCGGCTCCGAGTACGCTCCAACGACGACGACGACGACGACCAGTTGACAATGGCAATGACAGTGGCGGTGAACGAGAACGCGAACAGCATGCTAAATACTAAAATACTAAAAAAATATGACATGGGCGCCACTGATCGCGAGCTATGGGTTACTAAACCACAGACTACGGACACAAGTGGGTTGGGTTTTAGGTTTGGGGCTGACAGTGATTCATGATACAGGCCCCAAGTTGTGGAGTAACGGGTTTCGAGGAGACGAGAGTTAGTTACCGGATTCCGGCGTCCTATGCAATCTTGGTGGAATTGTGGGAAGGTACATGATGTATTTGGTCTGAGGGATGGTGGGCATTGGGCGGTGGGCTTGTGTTGGTGATGTGGTTGTGATGGCCCGGGAGCGGTGGGATATGGGAAACCCCGCGGCTCGGAGGGTTTGGGCTGTTGATATGGGTGATGTGGGTGGTGATGGACGGACGGGCTCTGGCGCGTTTCCGTCCCAACAAAGTATCCCTTTCTTGTTTTTTCCTTACTTGCGTGGGGTTCAGGTTTCGGGTTTTTGGAATGGTGTGTTGCGGTATTGAGGGGTATACTAGATCTAGTGTAATGAATAGAGTGTACTCTTTGAGTGTGGGGCGAATCGAAACTTTGAACTTGCAACGTAGGATCCATTGAGGTTTAGGGTGGTTTCCGTACTTTACTTTTTGGGAATGAGAAATACTATTGTTATTGTGAGTTCTATTTTGGTCGATACATGTGCGGCGGGACGTGTGTGTACTTTAGGTATGTCTAAATTAAGTCTACTGCCAGTGGAAAGAAATGGAGGGTAGAGAGACTCGATAGGTGCGGGGGTCGTATCGGCGTCGATTGGCATGTCTGGTGCTTAGATCCACGGTTATGTTATTCAGAAACACAACCATTTCTAATCCAGCGATTCGGAGTCCGAGCATAGAAGCCCGGGGGAGGATCGATCTGGAGAGGAGACGTATGTGCTGAGCTAGAAGAAGGTTGGTTGTCATGTCATGGAAGGGTTAGCTGCGCAAAGAAGAGATCTGCACGGATCAGTGGTGGCAGGCTGGCGTAGGAAGAAGACCAGGTCAGCGATGCGTGTGGACGGGACAGATCATATCATATGTATATCTAACATTATGGGAGATGGGACTCAGGAGCTGACGTCGGGCGTTTACGACGTTCACGGTAACGCGAGAAGGTTAGGTTGACATGTATGCCGGGGTGATAGAACATTATCTTGTCGTATTACGGTACAAGTTTGTTGTTACTAATACTGATACTGATAATGAGTAAGTAGGACGTGGGGAAGTGCAAAGCAGGGTTCCGAGGGCTGGGACGGATGAGGCGCCGATCGGGGGAGGGCCAGGGGCGAGATGATGGGAAGAGGTGGCTGGCCACAGGGGGTGGTACGGTGTTGCGAGTGCGAGTTGGCTGTCGCTCGGGTAACAGGGTATGGAGATGGAGGCGGACGTGGGCTCCTCTCTGTCGATAAATGGCGGTGGTTGCTTGGAAGTGGGGATAGGATTGGGCTTGGTATTGAATATTGAATAATAGGGTTTGAATTAGGACTAGTAGGTAAAGATAATGGGTATTTTCTTAATTTTTTTAAATTCATGGCGGAGACGAAGAGGGTATAAATTGAGAGTGCAGCAAGCGACGGAGATAGTAAGCGCAGGTGAGAGCGGTCCGGCGCCTCGAGGAAAGGGTCGCGGTTGGACCAGGGTCAGTACACCGATGTCGTCGGGGGCAGTGCTGGGAGGAGAGACGGAGAGGCAATAGAGGGAGGGGCAGATGCTGGGCGGGGAGTGGGTGGCAGCAAGGGGATTGCTGAGGTCGAGGAGGGCTCGGATTCACCGCTCTGGAATCTCAGGATTGCATGGAACGAAAAAGGAAGGACGCGATCGGCGATCGGATCTTGGATCTAGTGGATTCCCATGGAAGCAAGCCAAAAAAAAATCAACAAACAGCGAAAAGTATATACAGGATGAGATTTGAGAAATCCCCCAAGATGGAGGCCCGCTACTCGACTGACTCTGCGTCTCTTGCGTCCATTCCATCGCCTCTCCACTCTGCCCACCTCTGTGCTGTCCGCGCTGACTCTCCCCTCCTCGGCTTCCACCTCTCCTCCACCGACCCTCTCCACTATCCCTCTCCAGATTATGCACGCGAGCTGTCTCTCGAGCACGAGTACCCCGACCCGTGCGACAAGGTTGGTCCTTTGCCGTCTCTCCTAGTCGTCTACGATACCAACTATTAACCACCAGAATCCATACGAGCACACACGCGGGCTGGACCCAGTGCACGAGCTCGACTTTGACCACCACCACGGTGACCACGACGATCAGGATTCCGACTTGGACCTCGTGCCACGTCCCTTCCAGTCTCGCTCGCGCTCCCACTCCGCCGCGTCGTCTACCTACCTGGCATTCGCACCACCTTCCTCACGCCGCGCCTCCCGTCTCCCCTCCTTTTCCTCCACCCTCGACTCCCCGCAGCCCCTCCCACCCGCCGTCATCCCCGCCCTCCGCGAACGCGTCTCCTCTCGCTCGCTCCAGAAACAGTCCTCTGCCCTCTCCCTGCGCCGCACCACCACCGATAGCACCCTCTCACTTCTGTCATCCCACCCTGTCAGTCTCGCAGGCATCGGCACACCCGACTCGGTTCGCAATGCCGTCTATATCGACTCCGATCACCTCGACTCCCTCCTGCTCGCCGTACCTGCGTCCCCAACCACCTCCAACGCTCCATTCGCACACTCGCCCCGCCCATCTTCCTCTTACGTCTACAGTGGTCGTCCCAGCTCGACAGGTTCGCAGGTGTACCTCGGTCCCGTCTCTTCGACCCCCACTTCTCCAAGGCGACGTGCTTTCCCTTCGCGTTCCTCTGACGAGAGCTCCGGTGCGTGTTTAGAGACCGAGCCAGACACTCCAGGCACCTCCCCTGCCTCAGCTACCTTCGACTGTGCCAACGCGAGTCCCGCACGCAGCAGGCTCAGTTGGGCAGACGATACGGAACTCGCGCACCCCGTCCCGCATGTGTACATCCACGCCGACGCTGATCCAGTAGACGAGTACGAGGATGATGCCGAGTTTGGCTTTGACCATGACCATGATGGGGAGCACACGTATACCTACGGCCAACGCCCGAGCGGTGGCCTGGCGCCTCCGCAGTGCTCGCGCTGGTCCCTCGGGAGCTCGATCGACGCGGCGGTTGTCGCGTTGGAGAAGAAGCAGAAGAAGGAAAAAGAAAAGCACCGTGATAGCTGGGGGAACGCCAAGGCCCGGAAACGCGATAGCGGCGAAAAGACGCATAGGAAGTCCGGAAGTGGCGAGAAGAAGATGGGCAGGCGGAAGAGGCTTGTGTCGTTCATCTCGTCGAGATTCAGCGCTGCCCCTGCCTCTGCCTCTGTCCCTGTCCTCACACTTGCGTCGGTGCCAGCACAGGGGAGGCAGGTGCCCAAATTGGACGTGGAGAAAGACTTGCCGTCCCCGCTGTTTGACAAGGAGCTCCCACCAATCAAGCGTTCGTCCCCGTCCCCACCTCTTCCCACTCCACCAACCCAGCAAGAACCCCAAACGCGTCCGACACTCGCCCTGACCATCCCAGCGCCCGCTTCGTTCACAGCGTCCTTCCCTACTCTCGCCTCCCCAACAACAGCCCAAACAACACCCACCACCGCCACCTCCAGCTCCGGGCTCGACCTCGGACTCTTCACGCCCTCCTCGGACGACGGGTACTACTCCCGTCCCACCTCGCCGTTCGTCGCTGCCCCTGGGCCGGAAGACGACGGCCCGGTGGTCACTGTTACTGTCCCTGCCACGACAGAACGGGTCGAGGTGAGTGCGGAGATGGAGGTACAGAGTGGATTGCTCTCGCCTACGTCTATCAAGACACTTGCCCCTACCCCGGTACCTACGGCAGCATCACCGGTATTCACCTCCCCACCCCCGCCAGTGTCCCCACACCCAGTCGCGTACGGAGAATATACATATTCGTACGTCGATCCCCCGAGTCCGGGGCTGGACCCGTTTAGGGCTGCGTCGCCCGCTGTTGGATCAGCCCCTGAAAAACAGCAGATGTTGCTCCTCCAACCCCAGAGGGACGAAACCCAGACCGAGGCCCACCAAACTCAAGTCCAAAAGAAACGCAGCAGGCGAAGTCTCGGGATCCGCGGGCTCGCTGTCCGGATGGGTCTCGCTTCTTCGTCTCCCTCTTCACCCACCTCTACCTCCCCCCCGCCCTTTCTCGTGGACAACTACCCACCCTCGCCCCCGCCCGTCAACACGCACGCGCCGGAGGATGCGTACCCGACTCCGAGCAGCCCGACGAAACCGCGGCGCAAGGGCCCGAAGAGGAAGCTTGTGATTAGTGGGATTGAGGAGGGGGGGTACGATGCGGTGCGGGAGTGGTGTGAGGGGTTTGGAGAGGTCAAGGAGATTAGGAGGGTGTGGCCTGGGGGTGTTGCTTCTGGAAGTGGAGATGGGGAGGTGAAGAGAGCGGGAGATGGGAAGGGGAGCTTGGTTGTTGATTTTAGAAAGGCGAGCGTTGCTGAAACTGTGAGTTAATTCTCCTTTCCTTTGGAGACTGGGCGCTGATGTGTTTTTTTTTGGGGGGGATAGGTGTGTCGGTTGCAGGCGCAGGTGTATATCCGGGGTGCGGGTAGTGTGAGTTTGAGTTGGTGCACGAAGAGTAAGAGTCGGGTGGGGAGGAGGAGTGGGGTATAGGCTCTGCTTCTTCCTTCCCCTCTTCGCCTTGACTTGCATAGTCTTTTGGTCCGCTGCATCGTATTGCATACCCGCATCTCATTTATATTCCCCAACATCATTGTTCATAGAGCCTCCCCTCCCGCCCAACCTGCCATCTGGAAAATCCCACAATTCACACATTACAGCAACACAATCATACAACACAAGAAAGAAAAAAACATCCGCATTTATATTACAAACACACCATCAAGAAACAGAAAAAAGAAAAATCGACATCGACATCTATCTACATCACCCAAAAAAAGAAAAACCCACGCAACACCCCCTCCATACAAACAGCGCACAGCACATACAGCAAGCATATAGACACCACTTACATTGCATTGTACACCACCCACACGCACATACACACACTCGTTCACTCCAACTCCTACCGAAAATCGTACACCTAATCAACTCTGGTTTGGGTATATACCGCCCACGCCATACACTCACGCTCATTTTATCGGTCTATCGGACTATTGCGGTCCTCGTTTAATCGCGCGCACACACTCGTTCAAATGCACTTTCACGCATCTCACGTTCTTTTTTTTTTTTTTTCCTTGCTTCCTCGCCACTTCGCATTGTGTATAATCCCCCCCCCCGCCCTCATCGCACATTGCCTATCTATTAGGCTGTACTTTCATGGTGTACAACTCTCGCGCCTCGTCTACGTGCTGCCCTCGTCTATCGTCTATTTCTTCGCTGTATGTTATTTTCTAGCCATTCTGGACCCTCTACCTCCCCTCCTCCCCCTCCGATCGTCTCCTCTCAAGATCCCAGCTGTGGAGGCTGTTGGTGTTGCTGGGTACCCACGTCCCTGTTTAGCCGGGCTTGTCTCTCGTTTCCTTAGGTATTTTGGGCTTTTTGGTATTGGCGGGCTGCCCCTTCCACTCTCCACTCTACATTTCTATTCCCGCCTTACCCTATTGTCACCGTCTCCACTCGCCGCGCGCCATAAAAGCCTAAACGTACCCATCCCCCGTTTCACTTCCACTCTCTCTCATTCCATCTTGCTCTCTCGTATTCTCACTCTTTCCTGGTCTTTATCGATCCGTGGCTAGTAGTCTAAGGTTATCTTTATAGAACGAGCTGAACTCTTTTCCTTCTCTCCATCTCCATCTCCATCTCGCATTTTTTTCTTTCTTTTTCTCCCCACTTTTCCCTCAGATTTTGTGGTGTTTTTTTTTATTGCTTGTTTATTGTTTTTATTTTTTTTTCTTTCACTTTACATCTTTTCTTACAGTTTGCGGTTTACGTTTTTTTCTTTCTTTTTTTCCTTTTACCTTGTTGGGTGTTTTTTGTGGACCTTTGGCTCATTGGTTCAGAGGTAGTGTAGTATATCAAAGTAGTGCGTAGAAAGTAGGAAGTAAAGAGAAGAAATGGAAATGCAGTCAATACTTAACTCTGTGGACCCTTGAACCTAAGTTTAATGTGCTCATTCAAGTATTCACTACAAACACGACTTTAATTACTTACATCTTATCGACACTGCCGACTGATGGCCCAGGCGTATCTGCTTCGATGACTCGGAGTACTTCAGGTCTGAATGGACTTTGTAAAATGTTTTTCTTACCAATCCTAAAAATAATATTAGCAGGACTTCATCGGATTGATCGTTGGGGACGCCGTAATTAATATCGTTATGCTTACGCTCATCCCGCTCTGACCGACAATAAAAAAGAACCCTCAAGGCTTATCGTGACTCCGTGCCCCCCCCCCCCAACATTCTAACCGCAACTTCGACGTGCAAATTTAGAATTCGGGCCGGAGCTGCAGGCTAGTAGCAAGTCCAACCCTGAAGCCGAAGTGTGCCATGGCCCCCCCAAGAGTCCCACCGGACAAAACGAAAAACAAAATAGAAAAAATAAAAAATTTCCGACGGCTTTGTTTTTTTTTTTTAGTACAAGCGAGGTTAAAAAAAAAAAAAAAAACAAAACGTGCTACCGAAAATGCGGCACCGCGCCTCGTGCTGCTGCCGCGCTCAGGCTCAGGTTCAGGCCTCCCCAGGCTCGCCTAAACGAATTCACCATTTGACCAATGAGGTTTGGCAAAATAGCGCGATCATCGAGGAGGCGAGGATGCTTCGAATTCCAGACGTCGCCGTCATTTGTGCTCCACCAGTGTCGCGTAAATTGCGTACGGTTTCCTTGACGATGCCGGGTACGGGTGTATATTATATACCTCGGTACTTTAGACTCAGAGTGCGTGCGACCCGTGAAAAACGAGGCGGGATGGGCGTACCGAGTGGCAATTCGTTGTCACAGCCTTTCATGGTGCTCGGTGGCGGTGCTCCGTGTGTTGGCGTGCTCGGGCTGGGTATGGGGTTGTCCCCGACCGTGACTGCGCAGAAGATTCTTGCTGATTCAGACATTTGTTTGTGGAGCATCTCAATTTTTCGACAGCGGGTTTTTTTTTTTTCAAGGTCAAATTGTATGGAAAAACTTGAACTTTGGAGTTACCCCCCGCTTATTGGTGTCAACTTGGAGTTTGCACTGTGGCCAATCTGAACACAACCTGCATATTGGACATCTACGAAGCTCGCAGGTGTGGTGTGCCAATGAATGATAAATGACATCTGCAAGGAGCATGTACGTATGGTTCTTATCTTTCCCGATGGCTGTAAGCTGATGCTCATAGATCATAGCATCACAGACGCCCCCTCTCCCCTCTTCTGGGATCTCCCAGTCGGATTACATGTCAAGGATTCCAGAAAGCATCTTTGAAGTTGCATTGGAGCTTTCGCCGACACGCACAGGGCAGGTACCTCATGCCCCCTTAGCACCGAGCTACGTGTCACCCCTTCAATATAAACTGTGGAGTGATCGCTAGTGATCATGATCGTAAAGGTGGAGTGGGAAGGTTGACACCTTCCCTTGTTCTACCAGGTTCGCATTCATTTCGTCGTGTTCGAAAAGTCTAGTTGAAATGACATCAAGTTCTCCCCCAAACATGAGGATACAGACCACAGCAAATTATTAACTTCCATTGACCACTCGGGAGAACTCTCGTTGACGGGAGTTAGTTGTTTCTGCCGACGGGTCATACGTATGACATGTTTATCCCAACTGTCCTCCGCCATGACAGAGCCGGCAGCTCAGGTACAATTCCCGCATAACCACATCCTTCCAACTCCCGCACTATCCACGATGTCTGCTAGGCAGGAACAGAATTGAAATAAACCGACGATCCCGGCTATCACCCTCTGGCAGCTCAGGAAGTGTGGGGTGACCGGAGCAGGCTGCATGTCGAAGAGCATTCTGACAGGCACCTACTCATTGTTAGCACCTCAATGATATACTCATGCGTACATACCGCCAAGCCTCGGGCGGGGGTTTCTTGGATCCTACAACATGAATCCGACATATGACACGGCCAATTCTTGCCCACCTAACGGCCGGTATTGTTAAACATTGCACAACACGGCCGCTCTTCGAGCTTCCGAGCTTTCAAATGGACCGTACGAAGTCCGCCTTCTGGAACGACTGAGATGCGTTGCTATCGTACTACTTGCTGCCAAGATATTTGAAATGACTCGATATCCTTGCTATCTACTGTGATAATCGACATCGATGGACATTCCGGCCCAACGTGGTACTGGTCCGATACAAATAATACCGGGGGCATGATTGGAAGATAGTAGATCAAGGCCGATGTCGCATCGATATCGATGCCAGTGGAATTCCATACCTGTTGGACACGTCCTGTCGAACCGACATCGACATCCGGCGGGCTCGATCGCTGCTACATGTGTTCCGTTGGCTCCAATGGGAATATCACTGGATTTCGTTCGGGATTCTGCCTCTGGGGTTTGCACCATGCACTCCGTCATGATGGGTCCCTTACAGGCT
>MU150483.1:0-22443 GCA_015584075.1 Collybia nuda | reverse complement strand
GAAGAATTCTTTTTGTTATCAATGTTATTGTGAAACATCCCACAGTCAGTGAATATGTTTTAAGGACCTGCGCACGCGGTGCGTAAATGCCGCTGTTTGACCTGAACTGTCTTCAGATTTGGGAGTTAGAGCGACCACGATGCCTTGCGGTTATTTGATGGCAATATGTCGCATGACACATGTCATGCAGTTGTTCGTGAATTTTGCAACGGAGGTCTGTAATCAGCGTTTCATCCAGTTCAGGAAACCGAAACTGGGCGGCCGGTAATCAGGGCGCCCCCCTCATGCTCCCAAAGAAGCACGGGGAGGGACCAAATTCCTGGCGCTATACATATCATCCGGCGCGCATAGGCCGGAGGTCGACGTAGATTATATACGAAATCTAGATTTTGGGATTTAGAGCGAGGGAGACATCGCGCTGTCGTGTATTTGGGCTTCTACGGGACGTGGAAAATGGGGTTTTTCGAAGATAAGCGGGTTTCACGGCTCGTGAACGACGGGTCCTGCGAGGCATTCTGCCTGCGTTGGGCGATCCCTGGTCAGGGCACCTCCGGACCCCAGCTGGGTGTTATTTCTTGAAGGACCTTAGCCTTAGGTCAGTATGTATCTTCGTTCTATATGTATTAATTAGTAGCCCAAAGAGTCATTCATCACCCCTCATTTATTCCAGAAAGGGAGACAAGGCGATTCACCTTCGACGATTGAATTATTCTTCGGGCCCCATGCGGGGTGGCGGTTCATTCCGTATTCTATTTCATTGGTCCTGAAATTCTATTAGAACCAACGCCCCGTAGTCTGTGAATCACGTCCCCCAGGAGCGTACACCTAAACAGGAGCTGCGAGCCGCGTTTCAGGTTTCGCCCCATTAAAATTATCAGCAGTCAAAGCGCCCCGTCTCCTGCATATGGGTCAGAACTTGGTAACTAGCGGCAAAGGACCGACCTACAATGTAGAGGGATTTGCAAGTCCGAAGCCGACCATGCGTCCCGTGGTTACTAGTTAAGCCCTTTCATCGAGGATCCAGAAAGACAGAGAAGCCGGGATGGAGGTTGGGATGGGCGCGTCTCTTCTAAGGCCAAACATTGGAATTTGTTTGCTGTCCTCCCTGGATCAAAAACTCCGTTCTATCTCCTGGGTTGAGGCCTCAAGTCTGCGAGCGACATTTCTCCCAGTTTAGATGGGCGCAGATCAGGGAAAAAATACCCCTGTTGTGTAGTGTGTCTTTGTTGTCCTTAGGTTCTTCGTCATCCCCAAGCGCATACGACGGAAATAAGCAGTCTTTCTTTCCCCCGAGATCCCAGAGTGGCTCGAGACCCTACATGTCTGTAGTTACGACGTATCTTCTGACACGAACAACTTCTAGATCCTGGTGGGGCACAACCATCTCCACACCTTTGGGTTTTGGTATTTAGTGGGTTGGGCCATGGGCAGCAGCGTCGTTCCATGATCATAAGGACGCACGTGTGATGATATTTTATGACGTTGGTATGTTTTCGCAGACCTTGCTATGAACCACGGGGCCCTGTGAGTGAAAAATTTGCTTATTTTGGGTGACCGCAGATCAGGGCACTCCCCACGCCTATAACCCGTCCTCTATCTCGGTTCCATACGCAGAAGCGCTAATTCTCCAAAAAAAAAAACGCGGCGGCCGGACGCGCCTTCGACAAAATAAAAAAATTCTGTCTTCTTTGCCCCAAGCTGTAACCCTATTCGCATTCTGCGTTCTTGTATTTTCGGTCTTTGGATCCCCGGTGCGAGCACGGATGCATTCAAGTATTTGTTGCCCTCCCTACCCTCCTAAACGGGAAATTAACAATTTGATTGATAGAGGCCTACAAAATGTATGGTCTCAATTTGCCGGTGGCGAGGTATATCCTGCACGTATCCGGGCTTGTGGCCTATGTGAATAGGTTCTATCGGGCTAATTCTCTCGTTGGGTCATGGGAAAGTTGCCAGTCAAGAATGGATGCATGTTGCAGTTTATGTCACTGGGCCCCCATGATCCCCGCGAGCTTAGGTGTTGTTAGATATGCATCCATCATCACTGGATGCCTCGAATGCTTCCATTACGCTGGAAGCCGCGCTTCGACGGGTACATTCTATGTGTATGAGGTAAGATAGGAAAGTGTTGAGCCGGTGGTGGAGAGAACACAATTCTAGTGTGCCATAAGTCCTTCCTCTCCCACTATGGTCCAGGAAGCGAGGCACAAGTTATCGTAACGGTCCTTCCGTAAGTACATGCGGAATTCTGGTGTAACAGGGACATCAGAAATGGAATAAACGTGGGGGTCCAGGATATTAGGGAGTTAATTTGCCGAGGTTGGAACGTTGGCAGAGATGAGGGCGATTGCGCATTATCATCCACGAGCATCCCGGCGGATGTGTAATTACATCTACATACGCACGAACCGTAGTATGAGATGTGGCCCCCTTCCTGTGGCCTGATGCATGTTGCGAGGATGTCGTTAAAAGAAACTGTACTGGCTCGTTGACACTGTGGCGTTCTATAGTTAGCTCTATTTGACGTTGGTGCGCCTGGAATCGAACGACACTAAATATAATGTGCTGGTTCTCGCAAAGGCCGAGTAGTTTGAGAATAAGTATGTGAAGCGATTGAAGCCCGTTACGTCCTCGCGTGCTGCATGCTTTCGTGAGGTGTTCGGATATGAGGCCCACGAAATTGCAGAAGGTACTCGTCTTGCCAGTTTGAAACGTGTTGCAGATGTTTGGCTGTGGAAGATCACGGGCATCAGATTCTGACGGCATAAACGAACGTTTACAATGATATGTGACAGACCTTACGGGTCCACATCGCTGGTATCATCTTTTTTTCTTTATCACTCCTTTTGTCGCAATACTTTGTTCTCACATAACTAATGAAGTGCCTCGTGTTAGAAACAATATATTGGTGATACGCAAAAGACTCTACGACGTCATCACAGGTCTAGGGCCAATCGTAAAAACCACAGTCGATCTTCGCCCCCGTTCCCCTACCCATCACCCACGAGAAGTCAGGATAATGTAGTGAATTAAGGGGCGGGCTCCACGCAACACGAGCCAAACAGTGGACGAGACCTCACGTAGACTTACAACACCAAGAGTGTATTAACACGATATATAATCAACATACAACCCCTAATCAAGCCTTGAGCTGATTGCGGAGGTTCTTCTCGAGAGGGCCCTTGGGCCGGATAAACTGTAGGTAAGCACCATCCCTGCAAAGCAAATGAGATATTTGCCGGCGCGACGCAATAAAAATATACGCACTGCAACACCTTCTTCTCTTCCTTAAGTTTGAGGTAGTCGCCCTTTGCGACGTTGGTGAAACCCCACTTCTTAGAGACAATGATCTTCTGGCGACCTGGGAACTTGTAACGTGCGCGGCGGAGCGCCTCCATGACTACGGGTGCGTTGGAGTCCTTTGTACGGATGGAGAGGATGACCTGGCCAATGTTCACACGTGCGACAGTGCCGTAAGGCTTGCCCCATGCTCCACGCATACCTGTCTGCAGCCTGGAGAGGGATAAATTCGGGTAACATTCGGCAATTGTATTCGAATACACACCTATCAGCACCAGCACATGACAACATCTTGTTGATACGGATGACATGGAAAGGGTGGGCGCGGACACGGAGATGGAAAGAGTCTTTGCCGGAGGTTTTGGTCACGTATTTGTTGGCGCAAATACGGGCGGCTTCGAGGGCTTCACTCGACAACTGCTCATACTCGTCGGAGACTAAGTGAGCGCAGAAAGGGAATTCGTCGACGTTAGCACGTTTGCGTCCGAGATCGAAGATACGAATCTATTTTGTGCAGATATTTAGTAATAAGTCGCAAATAAAATCCTGACAAATCTACATACCTTGGGATCAGGGACACCACGGTTGTACCTAGATTTAGGGTACGGCTTATTCTTGCAGTAGCGATAGCAGCGAGCGGGACGACGACCCATCTTAGCTCTATAGATAAAAAAGCGTTAGCTTCGTCATCCAAATCTCTCCCGCCGAATCCAGCGTCATCTCAGCTTCCTAAGCCTAATCCACCGTTCCAATCCAACCAAATGCTCCAAAAACGCTTTCCGACAGAAAAAAGTGACGGCGAGACGGACTCACAGTGATTCGGGGGGGTGTTTTGATGAAAATGGGCAACGACGAAGCCCTTTTGTACGGCCGGCAGGCGATGACTAACCCTCTTGGGAATCGCTGAGTAAGACTCCAATTTATGACTCCGACTCGGCACTCACCGGCTCCGACAACTTTGACAACTCGGTGTTGGGCCGAAATTCGAATCGTCAAGATTCAAGAATAGCACTGTTTCTCTCATCGATTCAAGGCTGTTCGAAGACAAATATCGGTACGCTGAGTTTTCATGGCATTTATAATTGAGATTCTATTCCGCTTTACAGCGACCGCACATGCACTAATCAGCAATTTTGCACTTGACTTGCATACCCATAACCCAACGAAGTTCAGAACAAGTAATTTTAGCACTTGTTCCCAGACTCCTAATGCAAAGTTCTATCCACGATCTCCCAAATGAGGTTCTCCTTATCATCTTCAAGTGGGCCTTCATATACACCCACAACCACAAAATACTCCCTCAAACAACCACCTACTATCCTGATTTCCAATTCCTACATATTGCAACCTTGGTTTGTAAAAATTGGAGCAATCTCACTCGACTTGCTCCGATATTATGGACGGATCTCAGAATATACGTTGATGAAAAAACAACATCCCTCTCGCGAATTCAAACTTACCTTGACCTTTCCCTTGATCTTCCCCTAGATCTCCATGTCCTACGCCACACCTACACGCACGACAGCATCGACCTCGATGAAACCCTCCGTTGCGGGGTCGTTATCGACATGCTAATCCCCCATTTCCGTCGAAGACGGATTATCAACTTCAATGTTTTGCACAGCTCCTCTCTTCCTTCTATACATCGCGAATTTCGTGGACATGCGCCCCACCTCATCCAGCTCCAGTTAAACTGTCGTATTGATGACGGCCGACAAAAAATCCACACACCCCACCACACTTCCGACGAGCCCTTCACCTTCCCCTCACTACTGATCCTGGATGTCAACGGCCGGAATTTTGCAGATGCTTGCCTCGACTTGCCATCCTGGAAGAAAAGCCTGTCTCAGACCAAGGACCTTGATGTGTCCATATCCAACTTCACCCCAACTCGGACCTTCCCCGAATATGAATGTCGACCATTAGACCTCGTCGAGGCATTATCTTCCATCCCTTCATTCAACACACTCCGACTCGAAAACCTTGATCTAGATGGCTGGCCGGATTGGGGCCAAATCGAAATAGAGTTATCTATGGACAGTTAAGAAGTGGTGGATTTAGGCGAAGAATTCCTTGATCACTTTTTCGATGTCGCTTTTGCGGAGCTTAGCACCGCTCTTTGTAGACACGCCTCTCCATTCGGATGTCTTCCACTCATGTGTGCCGAGGAGTCAACCCTCACAGATCTCCCAAACGGTACAGACTTTGTTAGCGCCCTCCAGGAATGGGAGGGGAGGGTGTTGTCCGTCAATAATTGTCCCACCTTTGACGATCGCGCCATCGAATCTTTATCCGACACCAGTTTGATTGTAAATGCTGGTTATGTATCCCACGTACGAAGCGTGTTCTATTTCAGTGGCTGTCCCAAAATCTCTGTGAATGCTGTGAGAAACTTGGTCAACAATCGAGTCAATGAATTTATGAATGATGATGTTTGCGAACTGTACGTTGAGGGCGCTATATCAAAACCCTGCCCGGCGGATGTGATCTGGTTTAAGGAGAAACTCAAAAAGTTTTTCTGGGAGGATTAGTCGAATGGAGTCACTAGGACGTAGTACCCTCAGGATCATCAAACTTCTCATTCAAGATACAACTCCTCACAATATATACTATAAGTGGCAATACTGGCGGACTAATTCTGGACTGCGAACTTGGTGCAGTGCTACATTTCTATTTTGGTTTAATGATGGAACGTTTAATATGATTAGTTCTGTCTTTCATAAATTGGTACCAGTCTGCAGGCAATAGACTTATAACAAGTGCCTTGGTTTGTAATCGCTGGAATACCCTCAACCGACTCACTCCAATTCTATGAGTGATCCCAGAACTTCTGTTGATGAAAAATTTACGGGTCGTGAGTTCGAGAACTCAAACTTGCTTCAACCTTTCTCTATATTATACGGTGAATTTCGCCAGCACGCGGCTCATCTCGCTCAGCTGCGTCTGGTGAATGAGCCTGATGTTTACACTCTGCCGTACCACACCTCGAGACGGGCATCCATTTTATCTCATGGGTGGTTCCGGATTTTGGTGGATGAAATTTCACAGGTACTTGCCTCGGGTTACCATCCTGGGGGGAGGGTCTAGCCTCTCACAATCAAGAGCTTTCGCGACGATATCCAACTTTACACTTGACCCGAGACTCTTTCAACTATGTGTATCTACCGCTGTGTCTCACCTAATCATTGTTTGCCTTCTATCCTTCAAAGCCGTTATCCTCCGATAAGATACCTTTACTCATTTTTGTCAACTTCTTGACACTCGAAGAACTGTCAGTTGGCGCGGTTTTTATCTATGCTATTTGTCCATGAAGAGTCAGTGACTGCATCAAATTTGAATGAACTTGCGGTTGAAATACTACCTGGCGCTAGGTCAGTTGCACACAGAACTCTGTGAATGTTTTGTTTGGAACCGGACCAACATATACGACACCATACGGCGAAATGGGGACAAAGACCAGTGTCGATGCTCTGTGCTCTCCATTAGGTATTCGGGGCTAGAGTTGACTACACCATTATAATCCTCAATATTGCTGGTACGTCTTGATTTGGCTGGTGTTGGTTTTTCGGGAATGCAACTTCGTTCGTACATTGCCTCGACACCGTGACGTCCATCATGCCATTGGCATGTTTACGGCTTGATGTACAAGGTTTGGGTCAGTGTCTGAACGCCGCAATGCTACTCAGGTAACTCAGGTTTCCAAAGTCATGTTTCCATAGATGTGCTGGTGACCTTGCTGCGCATTCTTGGGACCTCGTGCATAAATGATTCTTGAAAGGGGAAAATCTGTTTGCTATCAGGCTCCTTTTCACCGTTTCTTAACTCTTCCCGAATCGCGACTGTCCGGGATGAGGCTACTTACTATTCGATTTCGAAGGATTTTTTTCGAATTAAATAGTCGACCAAATTGTCCCTCGCGAAAATTCCTGATTACTGCCACACCATCGCTATAGCCTACCCAGCTGGTGGGGATCTATATAGAATTACAACATGTGTATAGAACTACATAAAAATATAGGAGTTAGTGAGATTGATGAAGGGGATGTCACGCGTACAAAGAAGAGTACAGGTGTAGGGTCCATGGCTCGCCACCAAGAATTATGGTACATATAGTGATACATAGCGTCCAAGGTGGTGTTATCAACAGCAGCAGAGACAGGGACAACAGCATATCCCAGCACAACATCCGGCCAGACTAAATAGGGTCATTTGTGAATGACACCGTCGTCAGTTGAGCCGGTGAAGGACGTACCATGCGAAGGGCCCACAACATTCTGCCTCGTCCTTTCGAGGAGGTTGTTGGACGTAGATCATTTGAGGTTGTGGCTGGGGTTGTGAATGTGAATAGTATTGAGGCTGCCCTGAGTACTGTGGTTGGCCAGAATAGTACTGCCCATACGGTTGTTCTATCGTTGAAGGAGCTGAATCAGTGGCTTTAAAGAAAAGAGTACGCATAAAGCTCACGTTGTCCGTATCCCTGGTATACAGGGCCTGGTTTCTCCACAGGAGATCCATAATATTCCTTGTTCGACATCTTTGGAGTGTCAGAGGGAGAAAGGGAATTAAGATGAAAAAAAGAGGGTGTATTTATGAAGCTCGATCACTGCGCAACCTAAATCAGGTTCCTTCTGTCGCACCTGATTGCGGCGCCGCTGCCGCGGGGGGCGGTGCAAAACGGCTTGTTTTATATTCACCACAATACAACAAGCACAGCGTTGTTATCATGTTCAGATACCATCTTGACCCCAGCAAATCTATCGCTACATGGCATTGTCTCCATCTGTCGGATAGATTAGATTCCGTCATGCGTGAGAAATAGGTGAGTATATGTTCAACCCATCGCTCGAGTACTGTAGAGTAATACGGCCCCACTAGGAGTGAATTTATGGGATATCTTTGCACAGGAATGTTCGGGTTTGATTCGGGGGCTGATTTGCATCTGAACTCGGCCGAACCTGCAACTGAATGTAGTCAAGTTGATTCGGGCCGTTTGAGTCTTGACGTGGGTGGATGCTCAGGATGGGCGATTATTCCTGTTGCTTTGAGCGGTGATATATTGGTTACGAGGACAGGTTCAGAGGAGGTGTCTACCCTGCAATCCTCCCTAGAAAATGGGCATTGGTTGATAGACAGATGGAGAGGACGGTTGTTGGGCATTTGACTGATATGTTTTTTGGGCCTGACGTGAGTCCAGCTAGCTTTTTGCATACATTTAGATCCGATACCTAATGCTTGGTTCTATAGGGTTATATTGGCTAAATAGAGAACGGGGCGTCGACGTTGCCATTTGTTCTGGGTGTCTGGACAGATTGTGATTTCATACACTGGAATGTCGTGGTTCTATCATGATTAAGATCTCAGTTATTCTAGTTGGTTCACCATAACATTCAGTTTGGGAATGCTATTTTCATTCTCTGATCCTGTCCTGATAAAATCATGTCCTATCTATGATCTTGATAATTACTATTACAGTCGAACCTGTCTTAATCTATACCCCTCGGTGGATTTCCCAACCTATGGGTTTTAGGAGGTTATGGATTATGAGAGGACAATTTTGGTTTAAATTTTAGTTTAGTGGCGGCTCAAACCTACAGGTTATGAGGTTATGGAGTATTACAGGTATAGGTTATGGCAGGTTTGGCCGTATGTCATATGTCAAGTTCTCTGCATACGAAGTCAAGATTCGTGGGAGGGGCCCCGTGTGCAGTTGACTGAATGAATAGAACCCGGTGCAGTAATCGAAGAATGTCAAACGCGTTTCTCTTGGCCGCGGTTTACAATCGCACCCGTTTATATGTGTCAGCTCGGCGTGGCCTTAGATTTTCCGTCCGCTGAGAAAAATTCACTCAATGACGTCGCGAGAAGCACGCCTGATCTTATACAGTATGAGTTGTGTAATTGCATTGATAACGATCACATTATATGTGGATGAATTGCCTACAGGTATAATACAAGATGTAAGGATGGATGTGTGTGAAGCGAAAACCGTGCAATGCAGGTCGTTGTTTGTCTATATACATTGGTGCGATGAACCCTTTGTATCTGCCGCACATCGAAGGCTAGGAGGTAAATCGTCCGTGGGGGAGTTGCACGGCTGCTATGTGAAATAGAACGTGCCCCACGGGTATCCGCGGTTGTCCATGGGCCTTGAAACTGCAGAGAACGCAAGAGAAGCCCAGGCGACTCTTAGCTCTAGAGGAGGGGCTCGCGACTGCTGGAGAGTCGGTTAAGGTGAATATAGACATCGGTGCCAAAGCCATCCATGGCGATAAGACGGAGGTCGCCACCAAAGTAGCGGGCGTACTATGGGAGGATATGTTATGTTAGATTGGGTCAAAGACTACCAAGAGAAACGGAAGCGGAAGCGGAATGGAAGTGGTGGTGCGGTGTCGATGAGAAAACAGAAGACTCACCAATCGCGATAGGGGCAAGCCATACCCGAAGCCGGCCATGGGCGCCTTGAAGTCACTGGCCTGGAAGTCCTGGTCAATGCCCTGGCTCTCCATTGTCGTGTACATGTAAGTCCAAATCAAAGGAATCGCGCTGCGTGATATCCCGCCTCCTTCGTCAGAGATCTTGATAGTGATATCCTCTTTTCCCTCGACGACGACGACCTTGATCGGTGGGAAGCGGTCTTCGTTATCCACGCCGAATCGCTCGACGACGGCACGCAGTGAGTTTTTGAGCAGCTCAAAGCATATGTGCGAGAGATGCCCTGGAACGTAGGGGAAGGTAAGGTTTGGTGGGCAGATGAGCTGCACTGGAGGTCCTTTGAACATGGCATAGTGCTCTTCACAAACGAAACGGGCATTTTCTATTGCTTCTTGGACGATGTCGTGGACGTTCTGAATATGCGTTTAATGAGGTGTGAGGAATAGAGTGGAAATGGAACGTACGGCTTTGGTACATATGATTCCGACATAGTCTTCGTGGGCTTGTTGGGTGTTTAGCGCGACATCTAACAGAATCTAAACATGATAGATGGAGTGTGGTAGATGTTAGACTCACGCTGGCCAATGAGAAACCGGATCCCGATACGGGACATATAGAATCTGTCAAGCCATGACTGAATGTCCAGACCGATGTTCCGTGCATTGTGACTCCGCTTCCACTCGAGAACGCCCTGTGCAACGGTGGTGACGGTGGGATCGTGTCGGCTCTTGATGGATTCTAAAACTTTCGTGAAACGTTTGTTGTAATCTTGGACCTGGGGCGGCCAGTTGACATTGTCCGTATCGGCGTAATATCTGCATGTAGTTGGATTGGGACGCATGTAATGGGTGAATTGTACGGCGTACCTTCGTTCCATCGGAACACGGAGTTTGAGTTTGTTGAAACCGTTTCCGTTTCCGTTCCCATTTCCGCTCACGGTTCCGTTTCCGTGTAGTTGGTCTTCCATGAGAGAGGGGTTGGGTATTGATTCCGGTAATGAAAGCTCAGTGCGCGGGACCATCAGTGCTCGGCGGATCTCGGGAGGTAGTTGTATTGAGGGAAAATTGATGAGTTCCTGGTTGAAAGCAAAGAAAAAAAAATGAAGGGTCCGTATGAAGAGAAAGGCAACTGAACACACCTCAAATGATTGAGCGTACCAATTGCGAACCTTTTTCATAGAGGGCATGTCGCTGAGGTTGTGAGGTAACTCGTCAAGTTCCTTTACTCGATGGGCCAGCCGCACGGGCAGTTCCTCTGAGAAGAGGGGACGATAGTGAGCCGAAGATCGTGGCGTGTGAGTCATTGGAGCAGTCACATACCTGCAAGAAACTGGCTGGCCTTGAGGAGGGTTCCTTGGCTAGGATTCTGTCCGAACAAGACCATCTGCTGCAATGAGACTGTGGTTGCACAATGAGCGATCTTGTTGAATAAGGAGTATGGGGGAGGAACACACCACCAGTCTGCGGGAATGAGGCAAAATGGTGGATCTTGTCCCAGAGCGCAGGGGTAATGCGAAAGCCTGCGGACATGTTTTGTTGGGACCGAGTTGGAATACAAGTCTCAAGAAGGCTATCTGCAATGTAACATAGAATCAAGGTAAAAATGAAATCCAAGAGTCAATTCACGAGTCTGATCGACATTTGTCTACTTTAACTCGCGGAACTTGTATTTCTTTCCGCTAATTCGGCTATCTTTCACATGCCAACATTCATCACATGACCATTTCCCAGTTCTAGGCCCTTACAGTGGCAATTCCCGGTTATTTTTTGATTTGTTTATCCTTACTATACTGATGATGAGTTTCAAACCTATCGGAAGTTTCGATATGTCATTTTTTAAGAGATTGCAGCTCTATACCACCTGGTCTTTTGTTGGGCCTCATACAAGTAACCTGCCTAAATAAATATCCAAAGATAATTTGAGACTAATATAAATGGTTCCTCCCACATAGCAGTTGGCACCCCCACAATAAACCAGGATTGGGCTATCCCCACAACCCAACCAGTTGAGCATCCAATGCCCCCCTTCCCTATGTGGTTGACCTTCATCAGGAAAACTGGAGTTTCAGTACATTGGAAAATTTTTTCAATTTGTCAGAACATATTGGAATATTGTGAGATATTCAGAAATTGAAATATTTTGCAAATGTAAACTCCCCCCCCTAATATTTTGAAATATTTTGTAGAATGTTTTGCTAAATTTCTGTAAGTTGTAACATACTATCGCAATTCTGAGAACACCTATGGTGCCCTCCGACTAAACACCGCTACTTTTGTTTAGGCGCCAATTTTGTTCGAGAAACTTTTTGAAATTTATTTGCCTCAGAAATGTGTCTAAATGACTCTGGAACAGGTCTGGAAACCTAGTAGATAACTGTTATTGGAATAAAAAAGATTTATCTACATATCACGGGCCGGTAAACTCAAATTTAAAAAATACTGTCTGTCGCCGCTGCCGTCCCCGCCGGGCCTGCCCTCATCGCACTATGGCTCGCAAAAAAAACTCGCAAAAGGCAGCAGCTGCTCGTGCGCGTGCGGCAAGAGCACCAGCCAGTCCCAATCAACCATGTGACACCGACATCGACACCGAAGTTCTTGGGATGACCCTGACATCTCATTCAGAAAATGTTGTGCAGGGCCTCGACAACAGTGATGACGAGTGTGACTGGGATGGGGGCATCAACCACACACTGTCATCAGATAGTGAGTTTTGCTGGACAGACTCTGATGAATCTGATGACTCCAAAGAATTCACAGAACTTGAGGGTGATGCCCTCCTGGATAACATTAATCACCTCCAAGCTGAGGTGGATCTGCTTTCTGCACGAACACCTTATGAGCAAATGACAGAAACTGTTCTCACCTCAAAAGACTGGAAGAAAGCAGAAAGTCACCGGGGGTTGGGATATAATGGGCAATCCATAAGAACCCACCAACAAAAAGCACAAGAGGCTCGAAAACAGGCTGCTGAGGATGCTGTCACATGGCAAAGGCAAAGCACAACATTACATCCAAATATAAAGCCATACTCACAATTTTAGAGCAGTAAAAGTGCTTCCATGATGTGCAATTTCTTCAAACCAACCCCACCAAAGGCTCCAGTGTCATGCACCACAGAACAAGGTTCATCTGTACCGACCACAGGGCGCAGTGAGGTGTCATTGGGGGTGGAGGTGTTCACCAGATATGATTCTGATGACTCTGGAACCGATGGCAATCTTGAAGCTGAAGTTGACAATAATCCAGTGCCGGGGGAACACTGCAATGCCAGACACCAACCGGCAACTTCTCTAGATGATCCTGTGGGAGGGGGTCCTGCAAATTTCCGTACCCACAACCCACCACCTCTGAAACGACAAAAACTTGACGTACCACTTCTTGTTCAGAGGCAGAAAGCAAAAGATGCACGTCGCTTGGAGCTGACAAAGGCCAACAAGGCAATCACAAAACTGATCAAATCAAAGAAGTCAGTTTTTTTGGCTGGGAAGACAGGTTTACAGGCATATCATGCACACGCAATCAAAAGCTACCTCCATGTGGTCCTCGATAATGGGAGGAAAGGCATTGACACATCTGAGAGAGCTGCCAAAGCCCAAGGCTTTTCAGCAAAGTGGGGTGGGCGACGCGTGCGCAGTTTGTTACGCTTTTTCATTCTTTATCATATGACGCTCCTTCTCTTATTATCAACTGACTATCTACATATGACATCTCCTTCTATTTACATCCATATGTTCACATGCGTAGTCATCATCTTAGTCATATACCCAGTAGCGTAATTCCCTCATCATACGCTTACTCATCGCTGACTCACTTGATTACTCATTTATACTTACTCATTTCATTCATACTTCGTATATATAGCCGTCGTTTAGCTTAGATAGTCTTTAGCTTGACCTAGCTAATACAACGCTCTCAATCTCATCGATCTCGATGCGAACTCGATCTCACTCGCCTAAGAAGGGGGTGACGCATCTTTAGACTCGTACGACTCAGACTCTACCTTAGTATCAGGGAGTCTATCGACTTGCGTCTTAGCTGAATAGCTGACGTAATAGCTGACTTGGACGTTTAGACGCACGACGAGTGTTATAGTGTAACACAGTTGGGTACGGATGTGGGTGAACAGCCTGTCCTTCCAGAGTCGAAGTGAGGCCACAAGGGAAAGACATTCTTGCTGCTTGACGACCCTGTAATTCGCGCAGAGCTTTGTTCATTCCTGCGATCAAACAAATGGTCAATGGATCCCGAGAAACTGTCCGACTTCACCAAACAGAAGATGATACCTGCAGCTGCTGAGAAATATATCCAGCGGCTCGTTGACATTGAAATGCCCCTCGGACTGAAGAAATATCTGGAACTCGAACTTTTCCCGCGGATTCAGCTCAAGGTCAACAAAGGAGTATTGCTCACCACCACTCAACGTATCTTGCACTGTGAAGGGTTTGAATATACCGAGCATAAAAAAGGATTATATTACGATGGCCATGAGAGGCCTGATGTTGTTGAGTTTTGTCAGAAAGAGTTCCTTCCAAAGATGGAAGAGTACCGACCCCATCTTGTGGAGTTTGCAGTGGGTGATGTTGAGCGGGAAGTCAAAAAGCCAAACTGCGTTTTGAAGCATTTGGTCCTGTGTGCACACGATGAGATGACGGCACAAGCAAATGATGGGAAGAAGAAGAGTTGGATTATGGAAGGGGAACAGCCGCTGAAGAAGAAGGGTGTGGGTCACGGGATCCATCAAAGTGATGTTATCTGTTCGACGATCGGGTGGCTTAAGGAAGCTAGTCAGACCATGGAATATGGGAAGAATTATGAAGGGTATTGGACGGGTGAGCTCTTTGTTAAACAGGTATGCTCACTCATTAAAAAGTATCTTGAATGAGACGAACTTCTATTGATTATCTTGCAGCTTCGCGAGAAGATAATTCCGGCATTTGAGCAAGCACATGGTGAAGGGTATCAAGCACTCATTATGGTTGATAATTCCCAGGGCCATTCTGCATATGCCATCGATGCACTGCTTGTCAGCCGCATGAATTTGAAGCCATGAGAATTTTTCTTATCGCTCTTGGGGGTTTTAATCCTCTAATGAAATGGAGCATTTTGGCAAGAGGAATAAGGTTTCAAGGAAAAATTGCTCATGTTATTTTTCCTAAACAAAAGTAGCGGTGTTTAGTCGGAGGGCACCATATTATAGTAGAAGGTAATGAAATTCTATGTTGTTGTACATTACTCTTCAATTCCAGCAGGTCCAAGATTCTAATGTTGTATGGCCTCAATCCTTCTGAATTCTCTGAGCTGTTGCTAGATGGTGTTCAGCATGGTAAAAAAAAATGGAATATGGATTTCAGGACATGCTCACACTATGATAGACATTCCCCTCTGACCTCATGTCTGCCCCACCCATCTCCATCACCCCAAGTCATCAAACCATGCCTCCCTTATATTCTCACAATCTGTTGGTGACCCAAGGCATTGATACTTCTGTCAGTAGAAGTGGATGCTAGGTAAATAGATAACCAATGGTAATAAAAAAGGCTACATACCTGTTCTGACTTGAAGGTCCAGCCTGAATGCACATACATGTCATGGGGTGTCAGGAAGGGATTTTAAAGTCAAAACATCAACAGAAATTCAACTACATCACCTGACCTGCCAGCATCATGGGAACAGTTAAAAATTCACAATTTCCCCCATGTGCAGCACATGTTGCCTTGTCAAATTTTGCCAGGTCCCTTGTTCTGACTGCTCAAATCTCTCTATTGTGTTTCCTCACATTGACATTGTGCAACCGTCTTATGTGGGCCGTTGCAAGCACGGCATGCCCGAGTTCGAAAGATAGAGAAGAAGAACATCTCAATTACTTAGCAAACGACACAATTGGTATTATGTAAGACGTACCTTGTACACAAAATAACTATAATCGATATAACACGGTTTCGTAAGCAAACAAACGGGAACCATCAATTACGTAAAGTGCCGAGACCCATTCACAAATAAGCCCAACATGCCAAATGGGGATCCATCAAAATTTCGGGGCTAGCTGCAATATTGGCTCGAAGAGATCAAAAAAGGCTCAGTAGCGATCAGGAAAGGCCTCCTTCTCATGCTTCGAACTCGGAACCACCACACTGAGCAGCTTGCATACCAACACTGGTACTCATTTATGTTGTATGAACTGTAATGTTATTATACACTTCATACTACTATATAATTTATCCAACTATTAATGTGTTGCAAATATTCTAACATTTTTTACAACTTTTGAAAATATTGAACATTTTTGAAATTTTTGATTTCCCAGTTTTCCTGATGTTGCTGCACACATGGTTACTTAACTTTGGTCTTGCGAGCTCGCGAGTGTGACCAAAAAGTTAAGTTTGGGCTTTGTAAGCGCATCGTGAAAAGACATTGTCTGCCGTGTGTTTCGCTCTCCGAGAGCTTCGAGGCCCGTGCGCTCCTACAGATAGGAAGCATACAAAGAAGAAACACAGCCTTCACTTCTTTTCATTTCCCACTTTTCATTTGGCATGGTGCATCTGCCAGATTTTTCATTAACTCCTCAGATCATCCTTGATCTCTCTCGAAACCTCACCATGACTGGCAGCGCACCTCCCGCGGCCGCATCCAACAAAAATACCTCTGTGATCAATGCTGGATCCTCTTCAAACACGGCATCAACTGTCCCTGCCAATATTTCATCGTCAGTCCCTGTTTTTTCCACCAATGCTCAAATTACTGCCCAAAATCTTCTCCGAACTGCTCGCAACAAAGCTCTCCAAGCCCGTCATGACCTCAATGAGACCTCTGTTCCTACTGACAAAACTTTACTTACCTTGAACCCACCACGTACTGCTACTCCCCCACCAAATAACACCTTAATACAATTTGCTTCTGCTTTCTCTCAATTTTCCCCAACCACCCAGAACCAAGCAATTTCTCTAATCAATTCCTCAACCGCTCCCACTGTCTCCACTGCTCCATCTCTTCCACAATTTCTCTTTTCTACAAACAACGAACTTCCTGCTTCCTCCTCATCTCATGATCCTGGCTATCCTGTTCACCCTTTCATTGTACGATTAGCAGAGAACAAACTCCACATCCCCCTCACACTTTTCACATCGAAATCCACAAATAGACTCTTCAAAGAAACAATGACAATCAAACAGACAACAACCTTCAACCCTATCAGTGTCAAATGCCACATCATTGATCTCTCTCACTTTCCAGACGAAGACTCCCTCAACATCGCCAACTGGCACGAGTCCTGGAACCGCTACAAAAACTTTCAAAGAATCTACTGCATGCCTGAGATTGCCACAAGATGGGAAGATCATTACGCTTTCCTATCCAAACACGATGACTTCCGCACTCACTTTCCCGCCATTTCAAAGTTTGACATTCAACAGTGCACCAACTACTTGGTCAATCCTCGCACCTTCGACAAAGATCAATATCTCCATAACTTCAAAGCAGTCAAGCTCAAGGTCATGCAGGCCGAAATATGCAAAGCCACGCACGACATGGCTGTCAATCACGCTTCGGGTTCATCCTTGGCTGGAACACGTTATGAACCCTACGACCGAGGGTACCGCAAATTCCGACTGAATCTTGAAGGCCCCAAGCCTTCCTTTCGTGGCCGTGATGACAGAACTCTGTCCACCCCCTCCATACCTCAATGTCTCTGTTGCCGACACAACCGACACAAGTTTAGCAATTGCAAAGAAGACACAACGCCATTGGGCCTTCCGATGCACTCGCATTATCAAAACAACAAGCTTGTCATACAATCCAACTCCAATCCTCTCTGCGTCATCTTCCAACTCAACTCTGCCTGACAACCATGCAAACAAAATCATCCTGAGCAACACCTCTGCTCATGGTGCGGTTCTGCTAATCACGGAGCCTGCGCCCAACTTTGTCAGTGAGCCAGCAGCTCATAATTTCTTGGAATCGCCTCTTGCTTTGACATATCCCTACAGAGACTGGCGACCTCTTCCCACATGCAATGACACTCCAGCTCCACATATCTACTTCGACAATCTTCAATGCAAACTGCCCTCTCTGCATGACCTCAATCCTGACTATGCGAACATCCGCACTCCGTATTCGGCCTCCCAATTTCAATTTTTCTTGGAACGTGCTCAACTTCTTGAATGTTACCCTGAGCTACCTTTCAAGATTGCTCATGGCTTTCCCCTCGGAAAACTCACACCTATCACAAAAACATATGCACCTCCCAATCTTCCGGGCACCATCATTCACTTGGACACCATCCAAGCTTACATTGCTGAGGAACTTTGCCTGGGACGGTTCTCCAGCCCATTCACATGTCAAGAACTGGAACATAAAATTGGGCCTTTCCGCTCCTCGCCTCTTCAGGTTGCTATAAAGGAGGGTGCGCCGGGTGAACCTGACAAATTTTGGGTGTGTCGCCATCTATTACGAGTTACGAGTTCTTTAGTTTACTAAAGAATTGTTCTTTATAACCCCAGGTTTCAGTCACAAAATTCATTCATTCGCCTTCATCACTGTGGGAAAATATTACCATAATGAGATTTTCTCTTATTTTGAACTAGAATGTCAGGATTTCCATAACAAGACATCTCAGGAACATTATTTGCATGTATTTGGAGAGCTTGTGTAATCCTTGGCATCATATGACCAAACAAAAGCAATCAAAATCCTGCATAGGCATTCCAAGTTTAAATGTTTTGCATTTTTCTCTATAACCATTTCAAATATGGCATTGGTTGTTATGTATTTGGCATGCATAAACAGTGTACTACAATTCCGAAAAAGGAAATATTTTCCCACAGTCTGTTCCTTCTTTGTTTTGCATTTTTCTCCACAACCAGACCAGATATAGGTATATTTAGAATATACAAACAGTGTCCTACAATTCCAAAAAAAGGAAATAATTTCCCACGGTCCATTCTTGCATTGTTTTGTGTTTTTCTCAACAACCAGACTAGATATAGTGATGGTTGTTGCATATTTGGAAAGTACAAGCAGTGTCCTACATTTCCCAAAAAGGAAATATTTTCCCACGATCACATGACCTTGACCAAACTTATTCTATACCACATTATCACCTTGTTTTGGCCATATTAAATAATAAATTACAGCTCATTAAAGGGTAAAACATCTATTTTCCTCACAAAAAGAGCTGAGAATAAAGAACGAGTATCTGCCACACATAGTGTTGACCCACTTCCCCCAAGTCGTACAAGGGTGAACTATGCTCCTCCGTCAATGACGAAATTGACGCGGATGAATATCCTACTCGTTGGGGAAAGGCGATTGATGTCGTGAAAATTGTATGTTGTCTCCTAAACTCTTTCTCTCCCCTTGCACTTCTCTCTCTCCTTTCTCTCTTGTATAATATCATGTAGCACTCGCTATGATATGTACTCTGATATCAGCCATATCAATATATCATTACATCATCTATTTCTTCCTCATTTCTTGGGATGGAAGTTATTTGTGTAATGGGGGCCCATACCCCCAATTTGTTTGAAGGACACCATTTCGAAGATGAGGACCATGGATGCCCGTGCATTCCATTCTTGCTTCTCAAGATGATCTCTCATTACGCTCTCGCATTAACAATCACATAATCTGACTAAGATTTCTTCCAGGTCACTGCTGCTCCCCTCAGGGCACAGTTGACTACTCTCAACATCAAAGGTGCTTATCACACGGTGCCCGTCAAACCCGATCACAAGTGCTTCCTTGTTGTTCGCTTCGGAGATGTCTTCTACATTGACCACAATGTCCCCTTTGGACTTGCCTCTGCCGCTGGGCTCCAAGGCGAGATTGCTGATGCCACCATCAACATATGGAAACATTATGAAGTCACCCCCACAGTCAAATGGGTTGACGACTTCAATATCTTTCGTTTTCCGAAATCTCACGGACCATACCTCGGTATCAGTAATGGTGTCAAATATCAATACAGCTATGATCTCACGTCCATCAAAGACGTTATAGCTAATACAACACTCTTAACCTCATCAATCTTGACGCAAACTCGATCTCACTCGCCTAAGAAGGGGGTGACGTATCCTTAGACTCATACGACTTAGACTCTACCTTAGTATCAGGGAGTCTATCAACTTGCGTCTTAGCTGAATAGCTGATGTAATAGCTGACTTAGATGATTGGACGCACGACGAGCGTTCTAGCGTAACACTTTGAAAGACTATTAAAGAGCTAAAATTAGCTAGCCATAACAATGCATTGGAGCCACTTACAGTAAGTACTATTTTATTGAACTCACAAAATGGGACAATCTCAAGCCATATCAATTCAGTCATGGCTTAATGACCTTCTTGGACGAGAGAATTCAGATAACACCTTCCTTATGATGTCGTATTTCCAAACACTACTCATTGACATTCACCAGTGCTCTGGCCATCCGGATATTGGTGGGCTACATGTTGAGATAACAGACAGTCCATGCAGAAAAGCAATCTTAACCCTGAACTCAATTGCACACAATGAATATGGTGGAGATTTTGGGAAATATGTAACTGATTTCTTTTCTGGAAATCGGACTTATATGCCCTCTCAATCATGCTGGAGAGTAAAGGAAGGTATTTCACTCTGTCCTGGAACTCGTCAAGATATCAAGGGACTGCCCATATCCATTCCAATCTCCCTTTGTGCAGAAATTAAATCTGATTCAGGAGTACAAGATGTATGGGACTTTCCTTTAATTCTCTTCCCAGAAACGGACTTGGCTGCAAAGCGTCATGATATTGTCTATGACCTTGTTGGGTTCGCACTCTTTAGCCCCACACTGGCGCACTTTATTGCACAGTATGTTCATCATAATAACATTATTACATATGATGGTATGAAGCATAATGGGGTTACAATACTGGAGGAGAATGCAACAACTGAAACACATCTCACAGGACGACACCCCATTCTTCCAGCTGGATATACTATTCACCAGGCATTCTATCGCCTATGAGGTGGCTTACAAGCCCAGGAGAAATTCTATGATCTGCGCAGTGCACTCTACACAAAAGGATACAATCTTATTATGTCCCAGCCAACACCTCACCACCCAATCAAAGTCTCTTTCCAGGTTAATGGAATGGTAGAGACTGATAAATCCACATGCTTCTGGCTACTTGATGGGGCGCGCCGTCCAACCACAGAATATGTATTTCAGCACACACAAAATAACTTGGACATTTTACCGGTACCTGATGCTCTGGAGTCAGAGGATGAGACACTCCCACCACATTCCAATACCACACATAATCTTGAACCCTCCCTAACCGATTCAAATGAGTCCCTTCCTGACTCACTCTTTCCCCTAAACTGTTGCTGTGGTTTAGTTGGGGATGGAAATATGCTTTACCAGACTGTGGAGGGAGAAGCTATTCAATATGACAAATGTAAGGACTGGTCACATTTTGCATGCCAAAGGGACAGTCGTGCAAGTGGACTGAAAGAAAATGAGCTATTTTTATGTGATATATGTTTAGTACGTCCTTTTCTACCTTGGAGAAAATCACAATGGATGTAGGTGTTGATACTATATTTATCCACAATTTATAATGACGCATTCTAGGGGAATAAAACAACAAACTGGTATGGGTAAGCCACTGGCTCAACGCCTGCGGTATGTGATCAATTGTTATAAATATACTTGGACTTTCTCACAGGAGTTCTAGAGTGGGACGTAGCGTACTTGCTCGCTATGGGGAGTATTGGTACCCTGTCCACCTCATTCACCAGGAAGGTGATGGTATCCAATGGCGTGTTTGATGGTGGAGGGGGTGTGAGTTTGAGAGAACTGGAGTATTGCCTGATAATACCTCAATTGTTGATCAGAAGGACATTGTTGACTCACTATGGATGGATCGCACAGGGCGCCGGACAATCCGTGTAGGTGGTTTGATAAATAGGACTGGCCTAATAACTTATGTTTTACAGCTCGGAAAATGGAAGCACACTTGGGAGGTTGAGACTGTTGAAGACATGCTAATGGCCCCAGATTTGATCCCATATACTCTGATATTAATGATGCGCTCTCCCCTTCAGCAGATGTCCTCAAATCACTCCTCCAAGCTCCTGATGATGCAGTGGGAATTATTCCTGCAAGGACATGGCTCATTAGCACGAAACCAAATCTCAAGTCAACTCTAGTACCATATATCGGAAGCCTTACAATTCTCGAGCGAGCACACATAGCAAATTGGTTTGAACTTCACATCAGCCAGAAACCAGACCTTCAACAGAATTGGCTGGGTTACTTACCCATTGCTCATGCCCATACACTCTTTATCAGCAACCAAATTAAATCTGATGCAAGGTTCAAGGACTTATCAGATGACGCACTTTTACAGAAGGCATGGGAGATTCAGTTTACTGGTGTTCCATCAATATGGACCAATGTAGATGTGGATCATGATAGTCTTTCTGTAAGGGCAACCTTACTTTTGCATCAGCAGTGACTCTCCTAAGCAAGCGGGTGCGGGATGCGTTAGAGACTTATGCAACGGACCTAGTAAGGGAAATCCTAAGTTGTATTGTATAAGTATAGATACTATCCTACTCACCTAGTAAGGGAAATCCTAAGAGAATAATCTGAGGATTCCTTACTAGGGTATTGTCTCTATATACTGTAGACTACAATAGATACTCATGGCTTATTGTGCCATGTCACTCAGGGTTGTACAATAGATGTTAG
>MU150482.1:0-10264 GCA_015584075.1 Collybia nuda | reverse complement strand
TAGGTTGTGTATAAATATATATAACAAAACCACAAACATCATAATTCCCTAGCCTCATTATCTGTGGGCTTAAATACATTCAATAGGAATGCCCAAAACATGTCTTAGAACCACTTATTGTAAGCCTTCTATGTAAAATATACTGGGCTCTAAAAATTGATCACTTGTTGAGAATACATGAACCTAGAAATACTGGGGTTCTGTCTTTTCCCTTAGATAAGAGAAGTACTCATTTTGTATGAAATCTAGTTCAATAGTCTGTTATCTTTTAATGATTCTGAAATAGACAGTTGATGGCAAGCATAATCATCTTCCCTGTTAGACATGAGCAGAATCATCTGGGACTTGCCTTTGGTACTGATTGAGACCAAGAAAGATGTGCCTGGCCCCATGATAGTTCAGCTTCAGGCTGGTGGATCAAAAGATACACACTAAATGGGAAGCTGAAAAATGAATCTATTCATTATTACACTCTCAATAATTCATGTAAATTAAAACCAACTATACAGGCCTATAGGTACATGTATTTAGAACTCCAAGCGTCCCCTATTTTATGTAATTGGACCCATGGATGCTGTGTTTAATGAGTTGTGATGATTTCCAGGTTTGTTTACATTTATTTATACACCCCATCTCCAGAACACTTTACCACTAAATTTGAGTAGAGCTTATCTACCAAATACTAGAATGCAGTCTGAGTATTTGTTATGAATATTGGTGTGCTTTGGGGTGTATGAAAATGCACATCTTATGTGTACTTTTCATGTTTCCCAGCAGACTAGTGTAATTTTGGTGCAAGTTTCCGCTTTTGAGGTCACATGACATAAATATCACATCACATGACAGGGTTTTCATCCAGACTTCTCTGACCTTTTCCAGACATATCCACTCACTTTTGGTTTACATGATCATTTCTTACATTCATTATATTTAAATAACATGGGCTCCTAGGGACATATATTAGGTACTCCAAGCATTCCTATATCATGTAATTAGGCCCATGGATAATGAGTCTAAAGAGTTGCGATGTTTTTGGGCTTTGTTTACATCTATTTATACACCCTATCTCCAGAACATTTTAGCATTGAACTTGAGAAATGCTTATCTGTCAATTACTAGATACAACCTAGCTATTTTTCAAAAGTATTTAAGAGCCTTGGAGTGTATGAAAATGTACATCTTATTTGTAATTTTAAATTGTGTCACAGAGGAACATAGATTTGGTGCGAGTTTCTGCTTTTGAAGTCATGTGATTAAGTACAAGCCTGTCATGTGACATTACATATCACATGATGTAGTACATTATCTAAGCTTTCCAAATATATATAAATTATGTGTCAGCACTCTGTTGTTGCTGAGATTCAAAAAGTCCGACTTGGCAGTTATGTAATCAAGAACCAAAAAAATACGGAAAGCATACGTTTTCCGTATTTTCAGTGCATGCCATGTTTGGCCTCACATTATGTAATCCAGCCAATCACCAAGTCATTGGACAATTATTTATGCATTTACACAATTATTTAAATTACATAACACAAGATGCCATGTGACCCTCAAGTCATATGATATAAACACATGATTAGCACCGCTTTGTGAGTCTGGTATTATCTAATCTAGACTTGGGGGAAGTGGGCCAACACTATGTGTGGCAGATACTCATTCTTTATTTTTTTGGCCTTGTTGTCAGAAAAATAGATGTCTTACATCTTTAATGGGCTGTGATTTAGTAATGTAATATGACCAAAACAAATTGATAAAGTGATATAGAATAAGTTTGGTTAAGGTCATGTGACTGTGGGAATATATTTCCTTTTTGGGAATTGTAGAACATAGTTTGTACATTCCAAATATACAACAACCAAATGTCATATCTAGTCTGGTTCTGGAGAAAAACAGAAAACAATGTCAGAATAGACCATGGGAAAATTTGTCCTTTTTTGGAATTGTAGGACAGTGTTTGCACATTCTAAATATACAACAACTAGAGCTATATCTAGTCTGGTTGTGGAGAAAAACATGAAACAATACAAGAACAGATCATGGGAAAGTATTTCCTTTTTTAGAATTATAGGCCACTACTTGTACATGCCAAACACATAACAACCAATGTCATATCTGGAATGGTTATAGAGAAAAATGCAAAACATTAAAACATGAGATGTTTGGTCACATGATGCCAAGGATTGTATAAGCTCTCCAAATACATGCAAATTATGTTCCTGAAATGTCTTGTTATAGTAATCCTGACATTCTAGTCTCAAAATAAGAGAGAATCTCATTATGGTAATATTTTCCCATGGTGATGAAGATGAATGAATGAATGAATTTTGAGACTGAAACCTGGGGTTACAAAGAATGAGTCTTTAGTAAACTAAAGAACTTGTAATTTTGAGTATTTAGTGGACCTCACCAAGCTCACAGATGGGCAGAAGAAAGAGCACATAGTGTGATACTTGGATGTAGACATCACGCATTTCTGGCAACAACAGCTGGAATTTGGGAATCCCAAGGTAACATACAATGCGTACAAAGTGGTAATTACAACACTGTACCCAGGCACAGTACTAGAAGAGCGGATCTGATTTAGTGATCTAGAGCAGCTCATCAATGTGACACAGCTCAAGGGCATCCACACACTAGTGGACTTCAGCAATTTCTATTGTAGATATTGCACAATCATTGACCATCTTGCATTGATGGATTGCATTGGTAAGCGCAAAATTTCTAGCTATTTCCTGTGTGCACTACCGCACAATGTGTGGTACATGTTACAGTTTCTCCTTTCAGACTATATTCTTCTACTTATCTTTCTTCCATTACTCGTACTTGTCCCATATGGACTCTTTTTCACTTGATTACTCATTCACTTTCCCATTGTTACTCAGTGTATTTGCTATACAACCAGTAGCATATATCCCTCCCTCTTCTTTCTCCTTTTTATCTATTCCCTTTGTATAGTATATAAGCTTGTATCTTAGACAGAGGACTCCTCAGCTTGACCTAGCTGAATATACCTAGTTCACTCTCACCTTGACGCAAAACTCAATCCTACTTGCCTTAGAAGGGGGTAGTGCATCTCAGAACCAAACCAGGCTGACTTTGTCTTATTGAAGAGAAGTCTAGTCTACATTGGACCCACCAGAGTCAACACCTGACTTAGGTTGAACTTGATCCAAGAGAACTAGACCCAACAGCTGTAACAAAAGATCAAGCTGACAGAAAGTGTCAACCTATCAAGGTTAAGACACAATCACAGCACCTAGATACAGACTAACTGGAGAAGGAGATGTCAAAGAACATCAAGAAGCAGAACCCATACATGAACCAGAAAATGCACCTGAACCAGAAACCACCCGCAAACCAGAACCAGAAATTGAATCAGAATATTGGGAAGACAAAGAAGACCCAGATCAATTCCCACCTCATCTTTCTGAAATCATGAGTGTTGCACCAGAAGCAAAAGGATTACAAATCCGCCTCCTGGAAAGCTTCAATGGAGATAGAAGCAACCTTGACAAATTTTTAACATCAATCAACCTGCATCTCATGGCAAACAGCAAAATCTACAACAACAAATCCAAAAGGATAATCTTTGTCCTATCCTTCTTTGTAGGGGGAACTGCTGGACTGTGGAAAACAGCATTTGTAAAAAGTAGCAAGTCAGACCCAGACACAAACATAGCAACACAGGAAGTAACAATAATTGAAGGTTCAACTTTGTACCCCAACCCATTCCAAAACCTGATCCAAATGCCATGGATATAGATCACTTAACAACCAAAGAAAAGAACAACCACATGAAAAAAAGGCTATGCTTTGAATACCATCAATATGGTCATAGAGCTGCAGATTACAGAGCAGGAGGAAGCCAACCGGTTATACCAAAGTCCCAGCATCAGCACTTATTGACTGTGGAGCTGGAGGAATCTTCATCAATAAAGACTTTGTAAAAACTCATAACCCAACAACCACTCCTCTCCAAAGATCAATAGCAGTAAGAAACATGGATGGCACTCACAATCAATCAGGGAACATCACCCATTGTGTCTGGACTACCATCCAGATAGGAGATGAAAACCTACAGATCAGATTCCTGGTTAGTGAATTAGGCAAAGAAGCTATCAACCATTGAAATCCCCACAAGCATCACCATTTTTCTTTGTATCAAAAAAGGACTCAGAAAAACTTCAACCAACACAAGACTATTGAAAGTTGAACAAAGGAACAGTGAAGTACACATATCCACTACCCCTTGTGAGCAAACTCCTCAACAAACTCAAAGGAGCAAAATACTTCACAAAGCTAGACCTAAGATGGGGATATAACAACATATGGATAAAAGATGGAGATCAATGAAAAGCTGTCTTCAAAACAAACCATTGACAGTAGCAAGTACGGTTGATAGCACATTATGAGATGTGCTCAACATTCTCTGATAGAAATCAGAGGTTTTCCCAATCAAATGGCATCAGATGTTGCCAGACTCTAGTTGAGGAAGTCGACAACTTGAAAACAATTCAGATGAGGACCAATGTATTTGAACTATGAGCCACCAGGCAGGTGGTAGGAACAACATGTTTTATGGTTCATCAAATGGCAATACACGATGTCAACAGCCTAAAATATGACAAAGGTACTTCAATAGACTCAAGTCAAGAAATCGTAAACACAAATTGTGTTACAGTTTCTCCTTTCGGACTACATATTTTTGCTTATCCTTCTTCCTTTACTCACACTTATCCCATATAGACTTTTCTTCACTTGATTACTTATCCATCTTCCCATTGTTACTCAGCGTATTATTAATACGACTGTTACAATTTCTCTTATCGAACTATGTATTCCTTCTTATCTTTTTCCCTTTACTTATCATCATCTTATCCAGTATAGTCTAGGCTTCGGACTATCTCTTTCCCTGTATATCTCCTTACTCCCCATTTCCTTCTCACTGTTCCTATTATTACATATACCTTTCTCACCATTACTCAGCGCCACATTTATAGCTACCAATGGCGCTTATCCCTCCCCGAAGCATTATTCATCATGCTTCTTTTACGTCCATATATATACCATACAATGTAGTAGATAGTCCTCAGCTTGACCTAGCTGAATATACCCTATTCTCTACAACTCGACGCTCAGCTCAATCCTACTCGCCTTAGAAGGGGGTAGTGCATCTCAGACCCAGAAGACAGACTCGTCCTTCATATCAGGAAGTCTATAGACGTCAGACTTATCGTTGACAGTCTCATCAAACCGATTGATTAGATCCTGATCTAGAGGATAAGACCTAACAGCTGTAACAACAACCAGTAGCTTATATCCCTCATCATTCTTTCTCCTTTTATCTATTCCCCCCGTATAATATATAAGCTTGTATCTTAGACAGAGGACTCCTCAGCTTGACCTAGCTGAATATACCATATTCTCTACATCTTGACATGCAGCTTGATCCTACTTGCCTTAGAAGGGGGTAGTGCATCTTAGAACCAGAAGACAGACTTGTCCTTTATATCAGGAAGACTATAGACGCCAGACTTCACCGTTGACAATCTCATCAAAACTGACCCTTGATCTTGATCTAGAGGATAAGGCCCAACAGCTGTAACAAATTGAAGTCAATAGATAATTTCAATGTTGAGAAGACAAGTTGAGAGTGGAAGAGTGTGAGAAATGAGAGGATGTGAATTGTTATTTCTATCTACTTTTCAGAGGCTTTTTATACATTGGAAAAGGTACCTAGACTGGTAAATTATACAATGGAGTCCATATCAAAAATGAGGCAAAAGAAAGATATAACTAAATGGGGTATAGTATGGCAGCAATATTCTAGATCTACTAGGGTCATCAGTACACTAAATGAAGTTGGCTGGCCCAATCAGGTACAGTTGGGCATGAGGACCAAAATGGAGTCAAGTCAACATGTGTTGAACATGATTGAACATGATGATCATGTGATTGGTGAGTCGTATGACATGACAAAGTTGTGATGATGGAGGAGAAGGGTATATTGGTGTGTTCAGATGTTGTGGGGAGTTGTCGTAAAGCCGGAACAATGTCAAAGTAAGAAGTTGAACCGGTACAGTGATGTCAACAAAATGGATATACACGTGCAGCACAAGTGCAAGCGTGTCAGTGTCCTACTTTGTATTTCCTGAGAGAGTTATGTGCTCACTTCACTCCACGTCTCTTTGCACTTCTGTCACACACAGTACAACCTAGCGCTTCACATTCATTGACCCACCTAAATCCTGGTACTCCAATCCTATTCTATGTGGGGTTCTTGGAACACCCCAAAGGCTTCCAGATTATTGTGCAGGAAGTTGCAGACCCAAACAAGGGTCATGCAGTGTCCCAGGGGTTTTCTTCTCTCATACAGGGGGCAGAAGCAAAGCACATGATTAATGGTCTCTATAAGGGGAACACCCATTTTTGGCGTCACACTTCAACATTGTATGACATCATAATCACAGATCAGAGATGGTAATTGCAAGACAAGATTGTGATTGTAAATTGTCATACAAGCCACCAATCACAAGCCCTATGCCAACAATCACAAATCAAAGTCACAGATTGCAAATCGGAGCTGCCAGACAAAGCCTACATCTTGTATTGAAGTTCGCACATTGAAAACCCAGATGTTGTCTGATATGCACCACACTTGTTGAAATCATGTACAATCACTATGCGAACATACCTATTGTGTGACCCTGAGTGATGTGGAAACAATAGGTGTACATACTGGCATTGTGTAAAACTAGGTATATAGTGGCCCCACCTTGGTAGGGAATCCTCAGATTGATCTCTCAGGATCTCCCCTACCAGCTGGAAGTTGGCCAACTTGTGATTGCACATGCTCCGACTTAGGGTCACCCTGACAGGCATCAAGTGGAATATTGTTACACTTTCTCTTTTCCTTCTTAACCAATATGATCAGTCCAGCCAAAGTGCAGGATACAAATAATGTGTGGGGGAACCATGATTTTGTTTGGGTCCAATTGATGACTTTGATGAGCCAATGGCGCTGCATGGATAGGGCATTGTGAAGGGAGTGGAAGGGGCAGAGGAGATGCAGGTATAGCTGAGGGGCAGGGAGGAGAAGTAAGTAATCATGGAGGATGCAAAATACCAGGAGAGCACATGACTTAAAGTAAGGGAACAGAGAAGCTCATTGACAGTATTCAGTTTGCCTGAGATGTGCGAAGTGTCCGCTTTTACACCAAGTAGTTTCTGTAATTTAATATTTAAATTAAGAAGGATTTCCCCTCAGTCAGGCTGTGATCAGTGCAGTGGTATGAATCAAAGTGTAAGGGGATTGCTTGGACGATCCACATCTAGTTATTCGGATAATCATCGTAGTATGTATACATGGATCATACTGACATTGTCTGCCTGGAGTATCATTGGCATACCCCCTACGTCCTTATGACACCTCCCTTACCCCTCTTGCAGATAGTAGAATTCCTCCTTGCTGATACCTTACACGTAGATCGTTGTAGAGTCCTAGCGGGCTCATATAGGCTTCCGGACTCTCTCCGTAGATAATCCTTCCGATGTACCTATATAATGGCGCCTTCCACATAGTGGTCGGTACCTTTGCAATAAACTAGGATCCGGGTTATTTACGGTGACTAAGTACGCTTGGTTCTAGGTGCCCCCTTCCCTGCATGGTCAGACCTGACGTGCATATTGCCCTCCCCTAGTAAGCCTCTCATACAACACCTCCCCTTACACAAAGGGATACTCAATGAACATGAAGTGCTATGTTGTAAAGCGGCGCTGTGTGTGACTGAAGTGTGAAGAGATGTGGAGTAAGGTGAGCACGTAAATTTCTTGGGAAATACAAAGTAGGACACAAAACTTTTGTAGACTCAACATGGAACATGGAGACTAGAGGATTGTTTCTTTAGAAATTTAGTACAAATGAGTAAAAGAGGGGTAAAGTTGATTGTTCTTCTACATACAAGTCATAGGTATTTTATAGTAAGTGCACAAATCTGTATTTGGGAATCACATAGCAGAGTATGTACTAAATAAGGTATAGTGTAGTGAGGGAAACTGAGACTAAACTAAAAGAAATCTAAAGTGGCGGGATATGAGTCCTATCTAAAGTGATATCTAAAATAGTAAGTATAGCACATTCCGAGGTTTACCGGTTATCTTTGGGAACTGCAAAGCCAAAACCATGATGTGGCACCTCTGGGCGCGTTTGTAGGCTAATCTGGAGTGTGTCACTATTGATGCATAATGCAATGAAATCACTTGGTTGCGAAAAGGCCATACATGGGCGATTTACATGCATAGTGCAAGGCCATGCTTGTCATTGTGCAAGAAGAAAGCAAAAGAAGTGCAAGGTGAACAAATGATGCATGGTCAATCTACAAGCACATAGGCCAGTCAATATTTGGAAGGTTCAGACATGAAATACAGGGATTGAGAACTGTCAGTACATGGCCCGGAGGTAGTAATCACAGTGAAAAATCTACATGGCTAAGGCATGATGCATGTATGGAGGAATGACACATGGTTGGAGGAGTGACACATGGTTGGCAAACCAGTATGTAAGCCAGTAGTAGGTGTTACGGCTGTTAGGCCTTATCCTCTAGATCAAGATCAATTGTTGCTTTGATAAGACCGTCAACAGTATAGTCTGATGTCTCTAGACCTCCTGATATAAAGGAAGAGTCTGTCTCCTGGTTCTAAGATGCACTACCCCCTTCTGAGGTGAGTAGGATCAAGCTGAGCGCTGAATTTGTAGAGAATATGGTAAATTCAGCTAGGTTAAGCTGAGGACTATCTACTACATTGTATGGTATATATATAAGTCTAAAAGAAGCATGATGAGTAATGCTTCAGCAAGGGATAAGCGCTATTGGTAGTTATAAATGTAGCGCTGAGTAACGATGTGAAAAGTGGGTGTAATAATAGGAATGATGGGAAGGGAACACGGAGTAAGAAGATATGAGGAAAAGAGATAGTCCGAAGATTAGATAGTGTGAGATAAGATAAGATAACAAAGAGAGAAGAGAAACCATAACAGTAGGTTCAAAGGAAGCAACAGGAGATCCATGGACAGAGTATGGAAAGGAAGTGAGAGACTTACTCTCAGACATTGGGAAAGAAGGTTTTAACTTGTGAATTAACTTCTCAGCATGCTCAGCTATAAGTGCCTCAATCTCGGACTGAGTGAAAGTGTATTGGGCCTCAGAGGCGGTGGGAGACTGGGGTGTTGGCTGCTGGGGCATGGCAGGAATTTGATTGTGGGTGTGAGAGCAAGAAGGTGTGCAGAAAGGTGAAGGTGTCTGAGAAATGGGTGCAGGTGTTTCACAAGAATTTGTTAGAGGAGAAGGAGGTGAGAGAGGAGGCATGGGCAAGGTTGGAGGCACAGGTAAACCAGACCCTTGTGGGCCAGGCCGGGTGACGGGAGGGTGAGGTGGATGTGGGGGTCTATTGGCATTGAAAACTTCTTCCCTGAATGTGTCAGTAGAATCCACATTTAGAGAAAGGGCATCTTTCTCTTTTCCTTTATGACAGTAGTGCATTTTCAAGTGTACTTATGAGCACTGATTGAGGCAGTAGTGCTGTTCAGAAATTGTTCTAACTGCTCAGTGTCTTCTTCTGGGAAAGGTGGAAGGTTGCTGGTTTGTTTGGATGTGTTGACATTTGGGCAATTAGATTGTGATTGAGCCACATGAGTGCTTTGCCACACACTGGAAGAGAAGTTGGCAATGTCATGTAATATTTATAAATGTAAGATCATAAATTTAATATGAAATAATTGCTAAAAATGTTAACTAATACATGGGTTTCTTACTGGGCCTCAACCACCATGGTCAACCGTAAAATCAGCCCCGACCTCAAAGAATGCATGCTCCGCCCCATGTTGGAAGCAATATGGACGAAATGAACAAACTACCAGTAAAGGGAGCACAATCGAGGTGCTATAGAATGGACCAGGCCCTTCAAACCTCAAACTCAACTGGGGCAATGTAAGATAAAATAAAAAAAGCCTACACACAATTCTACATGGGAATACAATGGAATAATGTAAAATTGTGCCTACGTGCTGGATATTGTTAAAGAACGACGACATCCAATGGATAAGTGTAGAAATGGGACATAATGATAAAATAATGATATCCTCGGATGTACAGCAACAGCGAATATTCATTTCCATACCGACAATGCAGGGGTGTTCAGTTTACCAATCCCAGTATTGGCCACCTTCGATTTGCAACTCTGGAGAGGAGAGCCTGCTCGCTTG
>MU150481.1:4978-23207 GCA_015584075.1 Collybia nuda | reverse complement strand
TATATATATAAGTTATAAAAGAAGCATGATGAGTAATGCTTCTGAGAGGGATAAGCGCTATTGGTAGTTATAAATGAAGCGCTGATTAATAGTGGGAAAGTTAGATGTAATAATAGGATCAGTGGGAATGGAATGGAGGGAAAGAAGATATAGGAGAAAGAGATAGTCCGAAGGTTAGATAACATAGGATAAGATAAGATAGTGAAAGGAAAAGAGAAACCGTAACACTGAGTTGTTGGTTTGTGATTGTTTGCACAGGGCTTGTGATTGGTGGCTTGTACAACAATTTTGTCTTGCAATCACAATCTCTGAACTGTGATTACAATGTCATATGATGTCAAAATGGGACATCAAAAATGGGTGTTCCCCTTACAACTAGAATCTCTCAAGACTTGCCTTAATGAAGGAAGTCTAGTCAATGTTGGACTTATCAAAGTCAACAACAACTTAGAAACTTGAAGCTGATCTAGAGGACAAGGCTTAACAGCTGTAACATGAGTGGAGTAACACTGGATTGGAGCATGTAATGGGCAAGGCATGGTCCAAGCTGTCAAACAAAGCAAGGCAAGAGCAGTGAGTAAGTGAGAGGGTTTGAGGGTGAATGAGATCTTGAAACTGGCATTGATTTGACAAAGTCCTACAAATGCCAACCAGCCACCAGATATGGTTGGATGTAAATACATGCAAATAAAGTCTGTTTGACTACAACAAAGGTAACAAGAGTCCATCAGAGCCTGTGCAAAGGTGAGTAAATTTCTAATAGTCTGTTCTGTAGTAATTGACAGTGATCCAATGACCTGGCCCTCACAATGAAGCACTGCTTAGGTCAGTCAAGTGTCTACGGATTAATAGCACTACGGATGTCCAGCTAAAACCATCTTTTGTGGGCCATTGCAAGCACAGCAAACCGAGTTTGATAGTTTGGGAACCATCAAATATGTATTAAATGGGGATGAAACAACCTAAATGGATTTCGGGCGTTAGAGCAAAGAGATCAAAAATCCCTCCGTTGCCATCAAGAAAGACCCCATTCTCATTCTTCGAACTTGGAATCAAGGTTTGCTGATGTCATGAGACGCTCATGCATCAAAACCTCAATGTTTGGGGCGAGTAAATTTAGATACCCTGCCTCAAAAATGTCCGTCCGATCTGGAAATTAGTTAGAAGAAATTTTCTCGTATTCAACATCACGAAGGACAGTCCCTATCGAATTAACTTAATGTGGAATAAAATGCTCAGGCATCCACAGTTCCCCCACGGCCAACCAGGAACCGAATGATTGCGGTGTGGCCTGAGAGAAATTGAGTCGTTTGAGGAGGGGGAAGAGACAGATATGTCGCCGCCGTACTTAAATATAGTTCCAGCGCAATCTATAAAGGTGCGACTTATACCTATAGATCTATATTCCGAGTACCCATAAACATGGTTGATATATCTGCTCTGCTTAGGATTCCTTGTTTCTTGGCTGTGCTATGCGGATGCCATGTCACTTGGACGCCCCCAGCCCGTTCGAACGAAGGAGAAAAAGTGGCATCAAAGGATTGGGACGAAATGTTCTTGCGTGGGTCAGTTGCCCTGCCCCCATTCGGTGGAATGTTGATATTTAAGGTGTGACATGATCCTTTTCGCGACGTTAAACGTCTCAAGTAGAATTCATTAGCTCACGTGGTGGGCCATTGCGTTTGGAGAGGCAATAACAATCCTTGATCACCTTTATTACGGAGGGTACGGCACTGGCCTGAATTCTTCGTTTTTGGGTAGCGACGTAGCTGTGCATGTTAAAATGACACCAAAGGCCTTCGTAGGATGCTCCCTAGTTTTGTATGGAGCTTGGGTGAGGTTTCGATGCCATCGAACGATGCTACAGCATTTTACCTTCGAACTGTCCGTTCTCAAAACGCACAAACTTGTCACACATGGTCCCTACAGTATTGTTAGGCACCCCGGCTATGCTGGTACCGCCACAGTGTATGTCGGGATCCTCCTTTGGCTTGGCTCTAAGGGCTCCTGGTTGAGGGAGTCTGGAGTTTTGAGCACTAAAGCCGGTTGCGCTTATGCAGGCACGATTGTATTGTGGATGGTTGGGATCATCACGTCACTTTTTAGTCGGATGCGGAAGGAAGATTCACAGTTAGAACAAGTCTTCGGAAAGGAGTGGATGGACTATGCGAAGAAGGTCCCATATAGGCTTATACCAGGTCTATTGTAGTTCATAATGGAGTTGTGATATGATCAGACGTATATAAATTGCCACCAAATTATCCATATAAGTATGTAGTGTAGGAAGAGTTATTTATGCTAAGTTTCCTTTTTTTTCCAGATTGCCAGGCTTTCGGAAACCAGTAGAAACTGACTTTATCTTTCTGTTTCGCTGTTGAACGTTAACGTTGAACTTCAAAGTGTATTTCGAGTCAATCTTATCATTTTTGGTGACCAAACAAATACAAGTAGTCTCGTTGAACAGCAGCATTCAGCTAGTAAGAACGTAATCGCACTACTAATAAGTCGTTCTAGATTACGAGGGGCAAAGAGGCGCGGGATTAATTTGATCTGAGTGGTGTTTGGGAGTCTACGACAAAATTCAAATGATTCGGGTTAAGCCATTTAGTATACCTGAGTGATTTCGGTCCAAATCCTCTCTAATAGATAAAGTAGATATACGCCACACACACTAATTGATATTCTCTGTATGAGCAGGGCTTACAGATGTAACGTTTCGCTAATAAACTTGAAACAATGATATGTTGTATCTATTAGAGATTTGGTCCTACGCTGGAATAAGTGTTGAACCGGAAGATCTGAGAGCAGCGAAGGCTTCCACGTGAATGGCCTTTACCACAGTCTGTTAAAGGAATCAGCGGACCGAACAGGCTCATGAATAAATTTAGGCTTACTTCAGTGGGTTGAATTTCGTTCACCTCAGATACTCCAGACCCAGCGTAAACGATAAGATGATCCACGTCTCCGCTAGAAATTTTTGCTTTACGCTCAGCGGGATCCAGGCCTATCTTATACTCCTCCAGTATTTTATTCTCGATACAACGGGCTTGAATGTCTTCGGGCCAGACACCAGGAGGGAAGACGAGATCGTATGCTGGGCTGCGAGACGTGGAGTTGGGACCAGCATTTATTAGAACTTGCTTCATTTCCTCGGAGAACATACATTCCGGAGTAAAGAGAACCCTGGTGCCGAGCACGACGCCCGAAGCACCTATTTTCAACAACGAAGCCATTTGGGAACCTTTCATCACGCCACCTGCCGCAAGGATAGGAGGGCCGTTAGGAATGGCTTCAACGATTTGCGTGACGAATTCCAGGGTTTGTAGTGAATTCACGCTTCCTCTGCCGCCAGCTTCCGCACCTATTTCCGATGATTATATTGTCTGATAACAAGGAAAGCAAAACTAATTTACCTTGAACGACGATGACATCGGCTTTCCAGTCATTTGCGGCTTTCTTTGCCTCATCAATAGTATTGATATTTACAAGAACACGCGTTTGATGACCTGTAGCCTTAATATGTCCTCTGATTTGGGAAATGTATTTACCCAGATCTGGACCAAACGCTAGCCAGATGGCGGAAACCCTCTTGTCCAGAACTGTCTTCAGCCGTGGGTCGTTCTCAGAGCTCCCAAATTTGTCCAGAACCCAACCGACAAAACCCATTCCAACGAGGCTTTGTTGTTTCGTGCCTAGTTTGGACCGAGTCTGGTCAATCATTTCCTCCAATTTTGCAGAGGGTTCGTTGCCTGTAGTATAAAATGATGTAAAGAATGGCGTCTCGAAATTTGAAGAGAACGCTTACCAGCACCAAGGAAACCAATGCCGCCGGCTTTGATAACAGACGCTACAAGAGCAGGGGTCGTGGCATATGCCATTGGAGCAGATGCAATTGGGCTAGAAATGCCTGAAGTGGTGTCAGGACCTCTCTAGCAGATAGATCTCGAGACTCACCAAACAACTTAGTGAACTCTGTAGAGATCTCGGCTGACATTATCGACAAAGTGTTGTGGGTGATATGGGAGAAGTGTTGGTGAGTGTCTGGCCGTATAATTGAGCGTTCTTAAACACTTTTGTCAATGACGGCTTATTTTGTCAGTGTGATGCCATCCGATCTGCATCTGAAGAGTGGTCCCTTGTCACCAGTGAGTGCCAACGAATGATACTATAATTGAAATCAGGGACACTGTCAAGATCCGAATAGTTGGGGCATTGACTTTTTCCACCAAACCAGCCAACTCCCAAATAGGTATAAGAACCTTGATCCAACCTGCAAAAGATGAGGGTCATCTAAATGCTGTGATATCATCAGGTTTAGTAGAACATCGGTGGGTCGGGGTGACAGCAAAGTTCCGAGTTCGAAGTATGAGAACGAAATCTTTCCTATGGCAAAGACTGCAGGGGAAAGAAGCCCTGATGCCATTCGGTTACTCTTTGCATTTGTTTGTCGTACGGCTCAACTTCATTCAAAAATTACTGGATATGCTCTGTTTGCAACGGCCCACACACGGCACTTAAGTTGTTTAGTTTAATTTTGGAGAGTTGACAAGTAGCGCTTTCATAAAACTTTCGGGGTTTACTGATATAGAAGACACAACAATTAATCAAGTGTAATGATTTCCCATGATCAGGAAAAATGGTAACATAGTACCGTCTTGTGTGGGCTGTTGCAAGCACAGCATATCCGAGTCTAAAAACTGATAATCGAACCAGCTATGTATACCAAATGCCGGGACTTACCTCATACTTCGAACTCGGAACTTTAATAGCCCGAAAGCATCAGATCAGAGTCTTTGACAACAATACTGTGCAGTTTAGTTGCGAGATTCAGGTGATGCATGATTTTTCAATCGTAGCTACATAAATCACACTTCTTCAGGAATCTGATATGAGCCCAGAACAAAAGTGGAATTTACAGAGTTTTATGGTCAGAGCCAGTGCCCTTATTATTTTCTACTTGTGCATAAATGTGATATAGGAGAGAGAGTTGGGGTTTGTTCAAGTGTGACGGGGCGGGTTTTTCGGATATCTTACAAAATCACGAAACGTGATTATTATGTCACAGAAACATCAATCATGTGTGTTGGGTACATCGGGTCCAAAATCATATTCAAGGATTATGCCCAAGTCCGAGGACGTTAATATTCGGGGATCCCTGGAGCATTCATTCACTGATATCATCATCGGGCATCAGAAAACCTCTACCTCAAACCGATACAAATCAATTTGAAAAGATGGTCAAGGGCTGAGTGCGATGGGAAACTGTCAACCAAATTGTGTGGCCTCGTTTTATTACTTTACCGCTAAACGGTTGCAAACTGCGACTTAGTCAGCTTACACATATGTTGTAATTCTATTTATAATAAAAGGCTACCGCAATAACGAGGACGAATCCATCTCGGGCCCGTCCTTAGAACAGTCTTTAAGTTTAGACATGATAGATTGAGCGATGTATATATAACTGAGGCCGGGCGTTAGATACTATCAATATACCAGTATCATACAAGTCCCACTAGTGTCTATTCTACTCAGAGAAATGGAAGCTGTCTCCCAACCGGTGGACTGTAAAATCGGCTCGAGATTGCCATATATAAACGAAACTTCCCGGTTACCCTGGAAAATTTTATTGGTTATGGCATTACTATTATGTATTTGCAAAAGTTCCGCGATAATCGTGTGAGCAAGGGTACACGCACCATCATGATAGTGTAAAGACAGCCGCGGGCACAGACTCCATGAGGCATCTTTATAAAAATCCTTTCCCAGATGCGCTGAATTTCTCGGGAGAGGTTTGACATGCGTGAGAATTTTGCCAGTACTGATGCTATCAAGGACATTGCTAAACTTGTTTCATCATTGAGCCCTATTGAGCCTCTGATATCATTGTCAACAACTTTCCTTACCGTTCAATTCACCACAAATAATTGTAACCGACCCAAGATATGCCCTCAAAACTTTCTGGAACCTTCAGCCACAAGAATGATGGAAGCTGGGGCTGTGGTCGTTTTGGGGGTACTCAGTAAAAAGGGCTGGATAGATCACCATCATCATTTTCACTTTAAATTCAAATTTGAACAGTGTTGAAAATGAGGTCACTGTACCTCGAGGCCTCATGGATTGGGTGGAAATCCCTAATGTTCTTGGCTTTTGTGAGATTATCCGAATTTAGTTGTGTTTTGTCGAGGGAGGAAAGCCGAGTGTACAACTCAAAAACAATTAGAGTTTCAACATTTTCATAACGCTTGTTACGTGTAAACATGTAACTCAGGCGTGACGCATTGAAAATAGCAAGGCAGCTGAGTTTAAATCCTTTGCGGAGAGAGGGCCTTGTCAGTGTGTCACGCAAAACCACAACACTTTCTCTATCTTCTATTCCACAAGCTTGTTGATACTGAAATCTTGTATAGGTGATTAAATCTACCTAAAAAGTGATACTCAAAATTTCTGTAGTATTGTTCCAAAATTTATGTTCAACCAAGTCCATCTTCACCTAAAATTGCACCTTGACAGCGTTTTCTACCACCATTGAAACAGTGTCAGCTACCCCAAAAATTTCTTTGGATATGTATTTAAGTATGTTACTTCTATCATAATCAGCAAAAAAATCAGACAATTTAAGGTTACAACCTCTTTACAACATGGGTTTTGAAAATCTCTATCATTTTGAAACACATAACACATGATAATATTGTGAAAGGAAAAAGAGCATGACATGTGGCTGATTTAAATGTTCTGATATAAGGATCAGAAGTACCCATTATCTTGGAATATAAGGGTCAGTAGGATCTGAAATTGGGGGTGAGTGAAAAAATTTGATGGTCACATGATACTCTCAATTTTTGCAAAGTTTGAGGTGGCTGGGATTGCTAATTCTTGATTTGAACATGATTGTTGAAGTTATTTCCACATTGCCCTTCAACCTGATGGAGGAGCGACCCACAAGGCCCACCGGTCGTAACATCCAATCGCGTTTAGTTATTTTTGACGGATTCGATTGAACCTGTACGCTCGACTATTCGCGAAGTTCGAAAATTTGATCGTAATGATGTCGATGTGGGACTAGATATAATAGTCTGGGTCATCAAGCATCAGCCGTCAAGAAATGACAGATGAACGATTGTTTGAAGTTTTGACCTGACTAGATACTTCTACATCTTGATGTCGAAACAATGGCGTGGCCAGATTACGGCTGTGATAGCATGTGAGTTCGCTTCCTAGTCAAAGTTTTATACACTCCTTAGAAAGAAAAGGGATCTGGCTTCATCAATTTTGTTCAAGTCCTTTTATCCCTCACTCATTTACAGATAACATGCCCCATGAAACATCTCCCTTGTTATCCAGTAGTAGTCGGAGAAACGAGATAGTGTCTGACGGACCCCGTGCAGACGCCGAAGATGGTTTGGACAGCAAAGCTCCTTCCAAGTCAGAGACATATTGGTCATTTGTAGGTTCATGTCTCCTCAGCCTTTATTGATATACTATTGATGTCTTCATACAGCTTATTCCAATGGCGGTCGGCATTTTTCTTGCCGCAATGGATCAGACTATGGTTGTCACAGGTAACCGCTCGAAGCATCATTTTCTTCATATTCTGATTCATACCCCGAGTTTATGCGTCCATTGGAAGTGAATTAGAGCAGTTACATAGAACTAGCTGGATTTCCACAGCTTATATGCTGACAGTCACAAGCTTCCAGTAAAGTCATCTATTGATACATCCGAGTAGTTAGATATTGACTTAGTTTTCCAAGACCAATCTACGGAAAGCTCAGTGATATCTTTGGCCGAAAAAATTGCTTACTATTCGCTTACGCAATTTTTGCATTTGGGTCCCTTTGTTGTGGATTATCCAGGAATATGACAGGGCTTATTCTTAGCAGGGCATTTACTGGTGTGGGTGGGGGTGGGATAACAACGTACATCATGCAAAAATTCAATAATATGAGAGTCTAATTCTAAATTACACACGTATTACAGGATAGCAAGCATTGTCTTGTCTGACGTTGTTCCTCTCCGTTCTCGTGGAACCTGGCAAGGTTTGCTATCCGACACTACTATTATGTCTAACCGCTCACAATACAATCGTGGCAGGATACCTGAACATAATATACACAACTGGATCTATTGCTGGTGCTCCTTTAGGGGGACTTTTGGTCGATAACATTGGTTGGAGATGGTAGGTTGGTTAGATTTCCTTTGCACCTCCCGTTTTCTGATATTTAATTCGAGGGCTTTCCTGATACAAACTCCTATCACTCTCGTTGCAATGCTTTTGGTGGCCACTCATCTAGGATTAGGCGACTTAGATCGTGACGCTTCTGGCTTGTCTACGAAGCTGAAGAGAGTCGACATCTTCGGCTCGATTACTCTTGTGATCGCGATTTTTTCGCTCCTTATGATCTTTGATCATGGGGGTAATGTCTCATGGACGGATATGGTCTCGTTATTCTCCCAGATTGGGTTTGCATTGGCTTTTCTCGTCTTTATTGCTGTCGAGAAATGGGTTGCAGTAGAGCCTATAGCTCCTGGAAGTATGGTATTCAACAGATCACTCATTGGAGCATATCTCTCAAATTTCTTTGGGGTGGCTGTCATGATGACGGCATTTTTTTATATCCCCTTATATCTCCAAGCCGTTCAAGAAATGTCTGCGTCGAAAACGAGCCTCTGGCTTGTTTTTACAGTATTGGCGGGGCTTTCTGGTTCTTTGGGCGGCGGTTTCATTATGCAAATTACAGGAAAGTTTTATGGAATTACTGTGGTTGCATATGCTGTGTTGGCTACTGGAACTGTGTTGCTATTTCTATCAATAGGGGTCGTTGGTCATTCTACATTAGGTGTAGCACTGGGTATGGTTCTTCCTTGGCTGACGTTTGATCACCTCATTTATGGGCTCGATAGGACTCGTCTTGGTTAGTTTGGGAAATGGTGAGCTCTTTTTCATATTGAAGTTCAGAGCCTGATGGATTGTTATGGAGGTGCTGGCACCACAACTGCTCTCATAGCTCTTATCTCAAATTCGGGGAAAGATAATCAGGCTATTGTTACAGCTGGTGAGCATGCTGTAAACTCATGCCATAAATGTTAGTGTTGATAGCAACCTGCTTTTCAGTTTCCTATCTTTTCCGGTCTCTTGGAAGTGTAATTGCTGTATCTTTTGGAAATACTGTTGAACAACAAGCACTTCGATGGAACCTAGAATACTCACTTAAGGGGGAAAATGTTGAAGAGGTAAGCTATTTGTAGTATGATGAACCCTAACCTTGATACTCTTTTATACCCCATTAGATTATTCAGCATGCTAGAGAGTCACTTGACTATATCTATACTCTGGACCCGGGAAAGCAAGGTCTGGTGAGAGCTGCTTATGGGGATGCAATTAGGGCGGTTTTGATATTTGGAGTGGCTGCAGCCAGTTTGTCATTTCTGTCTTCCATTTTTATAAAGGGAAAAGTGCTTGTTCAATAGTAATTATCTGATTTTTGGTTATGGTCAGACCAGGGGCAGCAAACAATTCACAGATGCAGACTACAACATCTTGACAAAAATAATGCCAAAGATATATTTAGTTCACATGAGAAGAGGTTAAGGTAGTTGAAGAATTTGAGACTTGAGTTCACTTCAAAAGCTAAGTAGCCATTAGATCAATCCAAGATAAAATGTGCAAATTAGAAATTCTACATGAGACTATGTTTTATCCACAGTGAAACTGTCCAGAGTACATGGTCCACCCAAGCCTGCTATTTCCCCAGAGGGGATGGGTTGCACCCACTGGGTCAAAATAGTATAGTTAACCTATGTTTACATGAGGGGCTGGAGGGAGACATTTAACAGCCGAGATACGTCTGACTTGGCCATCTACCCTAGGCTAGTATCTTCCAAATAATCCAGCCAGGAAACTGTTGTCACCCAGCCAAAATGAGTACTCATGTAATGGATGGGCCAAAACAATTGCTGCCCCATGCATTATAGCATGGCTGAAACAATTTGGGGTGGCATGGGTGGCCAATCTGTTACTGCCAAATCTCCAGTGGTGTGGCTGAAGCTATTGGTCCTGTTGTACCATGGATTATAGTTTGGCAGGAAGGCAATGGAATAGTTTGATAGGCCAGCCTGATTGCAGCCTACTTGTCTCAATGGAGCAGCCAGTATCATTTCTTGCCTATCAATCATAGTTTGGCCAGATAGTGGTCCCAATTGCAATGAAAGGGCCAATCTAAATACCAGTTATAACTATTGGGCCAGCCTGTTATGTAGCTAATCTCCATAAGGATTGAAAGGGCCAATCTAGACTTTGGAATCATAATCATATGGCCTTCCCACATCTACATACAAGGAAGTTTGGCACTGGGAACATATATATTATAGCTTATAGCTTGGCCCAGACTGCATTCCAAATGTGATGGATGATGAGCCAATTATTCAAGCACTACAATACAAACACAATTAATTACGAGTTCTTTAGTTTACTAAAGACTCGTTCTTTATAACCCCAGGTTACAGTCAGAAATTTCATTCATTGATTCATTTATTCATTGATTTATTGATTCATTGATTTGCCTTCATCACCGTGGGAAAATATTACCATTTTGAGATTCTCTCTTATTGGAGGCTAGAATGTTGGGATTTCCATAACAAGACATTCTAGAAACATACTTTGCATGTGTTTGGAGAGCTTACATAATCCTTCATGTCATGTGACCTAGTACAAGTAACACAGTACTTTATAGGCTTTCCATGTTTTATCATTCTGCATTTTTCTCCATGACCACTCCAGATATGGCATTGGTTGTTTTGTATTTGGCATGTAACTTACTTGGGGGAAGTGGGCCAACACTATGTGTGGCAGATACTCGTTCTTTATTCTCAGCTCTTTTTGTGAGGAAAAAAGATGTTTTACCCCTTTAATGAGCTGTAATTTATTATTTAATATGGCCAAAACAAGGTGATAATGTGGTATAGAATAAGTTTGGTTAAGGTCATGTGATTGTGGGAAAATATTTCCTTTTTGGGAAATGTAGGACACTGTTTGTACTTTCCAAATATGCAACAACCATCACTATATCTAGTCTGGTTGTGGAGAAAAACACAAAACAATGCAAGAACGGACCGTGGGAAAATATTTCCTTTTTCGGAATTGTAGGACACTGTTTGTATATTCTAAATATATGCAAATAATGTTCCTGAGATGCCTTGTTATGGAAATCCTGACATTCTAGTCTCTAAATAAGAGAAAATCTCATTATGGCAATGTTTTCCCGCGGTGATGAAGGCGAATCAATGAATGAATGAATCAATGAATGAATGAATCAATGAATGAATGAATCAATGAATCAATGAATTTTGTGACTGAAACCTGGGTTTATAAAGAACGATTCTTTAGTAAACTAAAGAACTCGTAACAATTCCCAAAAAGGAAATATTTTCCCACAGTCCGTTCTTGCATTGTTTAGTGTTTTCCTCCACAACCAGACCAGATATGACATTGGTTGTTGTATATTTGGAATGTACAAACATTACACTTCATTTCCCAAAAAGGAAATATTTTCCCACAGTCACATGACTTTTACAAAACTTGTTCTATCCATTATTCTCACCCTTCCTAGTCATATTGCATACCAGATCATGCCTTATTAAGAGTGCAGAATATTTATTCTCTTATAACAAAGCCTAAGAAATAAAAGAATGAGTATCTGCCACACATAGTGTTGGCCCACTTCCCCCAAGTCACCCTCAGAGATATTACCAGCCAAATGGAAACCACAAGTATTGATTCATGATCAGACACTACAAATATGACTTTGAGGTCTCCTTTCCTGTTTATTGGGAATATGATATTAGCCTGCAAAGGCAATACCTGCACAATTCCAATTGTTTCAATCCTGCCATTTTCCAACAGCAGCTTTACAAGACCATTGCACGTAACCATGATCTGCAGGAGTGTGCCGTGCTTCAAGACCTCTTGGCGTGCATCTCCTCTTCATACTCCTCTTTGTCACAGCACTCATCCTCATCTGCTACCCACACGGGCTTTCAGTTCCAGGGTACTGGACTTGGTTGCAACAACAATGGCTGGTCCTCCAGGGCTCAGGCATCTGCACCCTCTGACAGAAGCCAGTCCTTTCTTTCTGGTGCATCTGACCATTCCATGAACGTCAGATGCATGTACTGCAGTTCCCGCAGCCACAAATTCAACCTTTGCAACAACTCCAGTCGCCTCCTGCACAAAGACAGGGCTGGTATTTGGTGAGACACTAATGGTCGCACATTCTGTGTCAACTTCAACGGCCCAAACTCCTGCCCCTGCAGGTCTTCCTCTCTGCATACCCATGCATGCTCTCTCTGCAGTGGATTGCATTCTGCACTTGGGGGAAGTGGGCCAACACTATGTGTGGCAGATACTTGTTGGACCGTGGGAAAATATTTCCTGTTTTGGAAATGTTAACCACTATTTGTAAATGCCAAATACAAAACAACCAATGCCATATCTGAAGTGGTCATGGAGAAAAATGCAAAATGATAAAACATGGAAAGCCTATGAGGTACTGTGTTGCTTGTATCAGGTCACATGATGTGAAAGGATTATGTAAGCTCTCCAAACACATGCAAAGTATGTTTCTAGAATGTCTTGTTATAGAAATCCCAACATTCTAGCCTCAAATAAGAGACAATCTCAAAATGGTAATATTTTCCTGCGGTGATGAAGGCAAATCAATGAATCAATGAAATTTCTGACTGTAACCTGGGGTTATAAAGAACGAGTCTTTAGTAAACTAAAGAACTCGTAACAATTGTGCAATCTGTGATCTTGTCTTTCCTATCATTATGCCCCTCAGGCCCAATCACTGGCGGGCCCTCTCCACCAAGTGTTGCTTATGGATGAGGGTGTGGGCATGGTCTCATTGATAGGGATGGGGCCGTGGTTTGGGTTCTGTCAGATAAACTGTGTGTTAGTGAGAAGGAATGGCTTACCTAGCTGTTCCTTGTGGGCCATCATGATATTGGTGGCCACAGCAGTGGTGGCAGTGGTGGGTGCGTTTGTGGTGGTGTTGGTGGCTTGGTGGGTGTTGTTGATGTGGTTGAAAATGATCAACAAAGGCATGGCAACAGTATTGTGACCATAGCATGTGCCTTGTGACCATGTGATTGCATTGATATTCTTGAAGCCAACTATCCCATTACCAGGAATGTCCCTTTAGTTTAATGGAATTGAATGCTGATTGTATTACATAAGGTTTGCGCATATGCATGTTTGAACCAAGCTACATGCAAATTTTTAATTCCATCAGATTACAACAAACAAAAATATATCTGACTAAATAACAAATATTAGTAATCTGATTAGTAAGTATGTTTGTAATTGTCTGTGTACAATCCGTGCAGATGGGCTGTAATGCAGCTCTGAACCATGGTTCAATCCCCTCTGTGTACAATTAAATTTTATCATAGCATAGAGTCCTCATGGAGTCCATGAGGAGTCCATCCCCACCCAATCCTAAAACACCTACTAATGATGGGACTGATGGGGACCTGATGGGGACTCTGATGGGACTAGATTTTGATGAGGACTCAATAAAAGTACATTTTTAAATACATTGAGTCCCCTCCAAGTCCCCTCCAAGTCCGCGGACTGATGCAGAGTCCACAAGGAGTCCCAGGGAGTCCATGAGGATCTGTGGCTTAGTGTAAAGACCTCATTTCTTGGGGTTTCTGCCACTAGTGCTCCATCCAGGTTTTCTGGAAACTGGACATAGGTTTTGTAGTCTTGAAATACCAAAGTTTCTGCAAGTTTCTGCTGGTTTCTGGGGTTCAAAAACTGGTAGAAACTAATTTCCTAGAATCGTGATGCTAGAGGCAGTGTGAGAAGGTCCTGAATTACAACTCAGCACAGTAAATCAATAAATCAAAATTCAACTTCAAGGACAGCCGTTTATATATCAAATTATATATTTAATTATAGGACTTGATATATCAATGTGCCAGCTACTGGTGTAACTTCCATACTTCAAAAGATCTTTTGATTCTCTTCCTTAGACTCGACGGGATTTTTGGGATGATGGCATGGGAGCAAAGAGATCAAACTGAAATCCTCCATTCGCTTCCCTAGTTGACCCAAATAGCCCAGTCTTGTGAGTAGATGTGACCCAGTAAAACATTTCAGCGTTGACCCCACTTCACCACACCCCCCCAAACTCTTCAACTCCTTCATTTCCGGCCACCGAGACCATCCCAGCGCTTCCTCTATACGCCGCAGTCCAACATTGAGGTAGTCTCTCCGCACGGAAAATGATAGTCGAATCCACCCCCGTTCCGAATAGTGATGGTCAGACCCTGGGGAAAGGTGTACCTTCTTCACTCGTAAATAATCTACCAGCGCCACTTCCCGCTTTCCCATCTCATCACCTACTTTTATCCCCAGAAGTGCACCATACTTCACTACGTTCTCCAGAACTGATCGCATGTCTACCATGAGGAAATGCGCCGCATGGGCAGGTATGTAGGGCAAATTTTGGTACCGAAGCCATCCTGTCACATACTCGTAAGCTTCAGTGAGTTTGCTCCTATTCATAATGAAGAAATTCGCAAGGATCTTCGTGTCATTAAGGAGCGCCGACCATAAGGCATCGGACGGTGAGGCCACAACACTAAACATGTTCGTAGTGGTAAGGCAGTTGATGAGGCCTTCGTTGTGCTGCGAAACCAATAATCCGGCGCGAAATCCGTTCGCGTTAAAGTCCTTCGACATTCCGTAGAGGCAATGAACCCTTGCAGGGTTCACATTAATGCGTTCTAGATCCAAGGCTAGCACGGACACAAAGGGTGGCGGGATGGGGAAATCCTGGGAGGGATATACTGACATGGCAAAAATCTCGTCCGAGATCAAATGCAAATTATGTCTTTCACAGAATCGCCCGTAGGCCTCAAGCACTGGCCTCTCATAACACCGACCCAGAGGGTTGTGAGGGTTACACAACAACACCGCTCTCACCTTCGTCCCATTGGCCTCACTCTTCCACCTCGCCTCCTCCAGAGCCTCGATTTCCTTCATCGTCCCCACATCTCGGATCTCCACTCTAACCTCTACCGGCTTCAACCCATGTTCGACCGCGAAACTCGCATCAAATCCGCTGTAGTATGGTGCCACAACCAGAATTCCGTCTCCTCGGTTCGCGACTGCCCGTCCAACTTGTCCAATCATGGTAATGAGTCCACATCCCAAGAGAAGATGCTCCGCCTTCACTTCCCGACATGGATTGAAGTACGTATTAAGGAAGTCCACTAAAGCTTTGGTGAGCCGTTTAGTGCCGCTCAACCCATCACCATAAGTGAAGTCCTAAGAGAGCGTTTATTACTCTTGTCATCAATTTGGTGGGTTACATACCAGATCTCTGAGACGGAATGCATTTTGGAAATACCCTTTAAGCGACTCATGCATGAGTGTGTTCTCCGCCACACCCTACTCCGCAACTATCAATATCCTACATTGCCGATGCGAGATGAACTCACAAGATTCACAATTCCCTATTCGGTACTAAAGCATCAGCGATATAAAGGGAGCTTTTCAGAACCAGCGTACCCATAAATTACTTTCCGGATTGTAGGTATCCCTCATAACGTAGTGCATTTCCATGGCCTTTTGTCCATTCTCGACTATAAAGTTACCGAAGTCCGACAACACAGGATGGGGCATGACCACAGGACACTATAAAAAAGGATATAAAGGAGGACAGCACCCTTGACTAGACCCCTTATATACACACAACGCCAACATTAGCAAAATTATGGATATTAATTACTTGATACCGTGATCACGGAATCTTGATGACCAGTTGGTGACAGCTGTAACCAATACAATGATCAAAAAAAGCCTTGTCGACGGTCAAAATATCAGAACCCCGAGCCTAAGACCTATTCTTAAAGCGACTAACATATCTAGATCCAAATTACCGATGTCCACTGCAACTTGCTACGAACCGAGTTGGTATATCTAACTCGATCTCATCATTTTTTTGGTAAAATCTGTGGGAACGGGCTTCGCAAATGGTAAGTGAGTACCAGAAGTCCCACCGGAAGAATCCGAGACACTGACTTCTCTTGAGTATCATATGCCACCATGTGCCTCAATCATATCTTGGTAATACTCTATTACATTATGAGCACCATCTTACCCCCCTCATAGCCAGTACTAATCAGCAAACCCTGACTTTTTTTTGGGCATCTGTGCTGCTCTGTAGCAGTGCTGTGCAGATTATCATAGAGCCATAGAGCCCATAGAGTAGGTCTCTTTACTCCATACCTCTGCATAATTCCCTGAGGCCCTTGGCAGTCATGGTTAAGTTTGAGCCTTGCTGTGAAGTGCTGTGGAGTTCTGTGCAACCTTGGCATAACTAAGCAGTTCCATAGGTTGCTATACAGTACACAGGAAATTAAAGTTCCAATGGATAGATATTTACTGATTTTGAGCTATATAATCATAGATATTGTATGGAAGGGGCAAGATAACATGAGGTGCGGGCGGTGGTGCGGGGTATACGTATGACAAGAAATAAGATAATGGGACAAAAGGCACCAAACAAAGCAAGCATGCGTGGGGGGGCTGTAAGGGGAATGTAAGGGCAACCTTACTGAGTCGGGCTTGAGCGCTTAAGCGAGTCGCTAAGCGAGCGGGTGCGCTGAAAGTCAATGGTTGGGTGAGCAAGGGTTTGCCGAAGCGAAACTCCTAGCAATCTTCTCCAAGAGGTGGCAGTAAGCGAGCGCGGACTCAAGAGAGCTAGCAAGGGAAATCCTAAGTCAATATATATTACAGGCTGCTAGTGTACTCACCTAGCAAGGGAAATCCTAAGAGAATAGTCTAAGGATCCCTTGCTGAGGTGTTGTCCCTATATACTTTCTACAACAATGCGTACATGTATTCTATTGTGCTACATCAGTCAGGGTTGTACAATAGGCGGTAATAATGATAGTTAGGCGTGCGCTGGGATGTGCGCTGAGATGCGATGGGAGTGCGATGAGGTGCGCTGAGATGCGATGAAACGGGGCGTCCCCTTACAGGTCCACCTTAGGGACGTCAACGCGTACAGGGCGAGGACGGATTAGGCGACAGACTTTCATCAGTCAGGGTTGTACAATAGGCGGTAATAATGATAGTTAGGCGTGCGCTGGGATGTGCGCTGAAGTGCGCTGAGATGCGATGGGAGTGCGATGAGGTGCGATGAAACGGGGCGTCCCCTTACAGGGAATGCCCATTTTTGACGTTGTACAACATCGTAATCACAGATTGGAGATTATGATTGCAAGACAAAATTGTGATTGTAAATCATTGTACAAGCCACCGATCACAAGCCCTGTACAAACAATCACAAACTGACAACTCAGGCTGCATATCGGAGCCACCAGGCAAAGCCCATGCCCCAGATCGGAGACCATACATTGCAAACTCAGACGTCGCCCAATATGCGCCACACTTGTTGAAATGATGCACAATTACTATGCAAACATACCTATTGTATCAACGAACCCATTGTGTGACCCTGAAGTGACATGGCAACAATAGGAGTACATACTGGCATTGTGTAGAACTAGGTATATAGTGACCCCACCTTGGTAGGGGATCCTCAGATTGATCTCTCAGGATCTCCCCTACCAGGTGAGTAGTTTAGACTTGTATCATGGATAATAGACTCAGGATCTCCCCTACCAGGCCGGAAGTCAGCCAACTTGCGATCGCGCATGCTCCAACTTAGGGTTACCCTGACAGGGGCATCCTGGTGGGCAGGGTGCGCAGCGGCAAGCTGCCAAGGTATGAAGTGGAGGCGGCTAATCTAACTTAACAAGTCCCCCTTTGCAATACCTGTCCTTAACCCACCAGCCCCTCAATACACACCATTTATCTTGCATACCCAACCTGCATCTCCACCGATTCCTCATGAGTTCCTCTCTGCCGCACCCCAGGATTCTGCAGAGTACGTGAGTACATGGGCATTTGTAAGGGCAACCTTACTGAGTCGGGCTTGAGCGCTTAAGCGAGTTGCTAAGCGAGTGGGTGCGCTGAAAGTCAACGGTTGGATGAGCAAGGGTTTGCCGAAGCGAAACTCCTAGCAGTCTTCTCCAAGGGGTGGCAGTAAGCGAACGCGGACTCAAGAGGGCTAGCAAGGGAAATCCTAAGTCAACATATATTACAGGCTGCTAGTGTACTCACCTAGCAAGGGAAATCCTAAGAGAATAGTCT
>MU150479.1:0-23568 GCA_015584075.1 Collybia nuda | reverse complement strand
AAGTGCAAACCTGGAAGATCTGGAGTTAGCTCTCAAATTTAATTTGTCAGCTGTAGCTGCTACTCCAGAGGACCATCCTGGTTTACCAGACAGTCATGTCAATTTAGGCATAGTATATGGTGATCTGTATAGAAGGGTCAATGACCTGGACAATTTGGAGGCTTCAATAAAGTATAAAACTCTTGCTGTAAATGCAACACCAGAAAGGCACCCTGAAATAGCTATGAGACTTCAAAGCTTAGCTGTATCATATATGGACAAGTACAAAAGAAGTATGGATATAAAGGACTTGGAGATTGTACTCAAGCACAATCTAGCAGCTGTGGCTATAACTCCTGAAGGACATCCTACTTTATCCATCATGCAGCAGCACCTGGCTGATTCACATCTACTTATGTATGATATAAATGGCAATGCACAGCATTTGGAAAGTGCAAATCAATTGTACAAATCTGCCATACAGTCCCCAACTGCTTCACCTCAGGATGTCTGGAGTGCTTCTATAGCATTTACTAATCAAGAACACATTTTCCCACCCCAGGATATCTTGGAAGCATACACTGCTGCTTTTAATATTCTTCCTTCTCTTATATGGTTAGGCAGTTCTCTTGGAAACAGACATAATATGTTGATCAGGAGTAATGTTTCCACTTTTGTTTCCAAAGCTGTCAAATTTTCCCTGCATGAATTGAACCTAAGTCTTGCAGTAAAATTTCTGGAACAGGGCTTATCAACTACACACAAACAAAACCTGCAGCTAAAAGATGATCATGCCATGCTTCAGGCTCATTTACCTATTCTTTCACAAAAGCTCCACAATATATCAGCCCAATTGCAAGGCTCCTCACATCTTTCTAACTCATCTGTGAGTTATCATGCTTTGGCAAATGAACGACAGCAGTTGATAATTGACATTCGTAAAAACCCAAAGTTTGAGGATTTTCTACTTCCACCAGAATATGCCAAACTATCCTTAGCAGCTAAAAATGGACCTGTAATCTTGCTCAACTACAACCCAGAACAAACTGATATAATCCTTATCATAAAACCAAAATTTCCTCCCTCTCATCTTTCATTACTTCATGTGAAATCAAGTAATATCCAGGAAAATCAGCAGATATTGAAAAGTGCTCTTGCAATGCTCAAGATCCATGCAAGAAACAAAGAAGATAGGAAAAACTCTAAAATAGATACAGATCCTAAAGTGGCATGGAATTTGCTTAAAACAGTTACCGATTGGCTCTGGGCTTGTATTGTGAAGCCTATTTTTGATGTACTTGCAGAGGTGAGTACTACCATTAACATGACAATTGAGTAGATCTAATGGACAACTAGCATGAAGTTTGTGGGGGAAGGTTGTGGTGGTGCCCATCAGGCCCTTTTACATATCTTCCACTCCATGCAGCTGCACCAACAAAGAGCAGGTTTATCCAGTCTTACATTCCAACATTAGACACCTTAATTCAAGCTTACTCAGAGAAAACACCTGATGTTGGAAACAGTATTTTAACTGCAATTGGGGTTTCTAAAACACTCTATATGCCTCCTGATGGAATATGGGCTGACATTCCCTCTGTTGAAGAGGAGCTTGGGAAGGTGACAGGTTTGTTTGGAGGGAAGTCCTATAAATTGCAGGGCCCAGAAGTTTCTGCTAATAGAGTGGTGGAAGCCATTCAATCATCATCTTGGCTTCACTTGGCTTGTCATGGGGAACAAGACCCTGTGGATCCATTACAAAGTGGACTTATTTTATATGAAGAGAAACTAAACCTTGGTCAAATCCTTGATATTAATCTCCCTAAAGCTAAATTTGTTTATCTCTCTGCTTGTGAAACTGCCATGGGAGATGGGCAACTAGCAAATGAAGCTATGCACTTGGCTGGTGGGTTCCTTTCAGCGGGATTCCTCGGTGCCATTGGGACCTTATGGAGTATGGGTGACTCTGATGGTCCTGAAGTTGCAGAAATAGTGTATAAGACAATATTAGGAGAAAGCAATACCCCTGATGTAAACATGGCTGCTGAAGGATTGCATGTGGCAGTACAGAAACTCAGAAAGGCTGGTGTACCCAGGTACCGATGGATGCCTTTCGTCCATTTTGGGGTTTGAAATATAAGATGTTGCATTATCAATGACCACCCATGTAACTACCCGTTTTATTTTTAAGGAACTTATACTGTAGTTTACTCGTTCTACATGTAAGAAAAGTAATACATCAGGTTTCCTGTGACTGCAATTCTGAAGAGAGTTGAAGGCCTATGCAACTAAGTATCTCACTAGGTTTCTTCTCTGTGGAAGGGTAACAGTTAGAGCACGTAGTACAATTGTCAACAACCCATTCGCCGGCTGCACACGAAACTTGTCAAATATAATCAAGACCTAAAATGATTATTGGCCTTGTTACATGGGTCATTACATAGGTAGCCGCTACTCGAAGGAGGTTGGCTGTATACTAAGAATATGTTTAGGTGCTGAAGTCGGAGTCTACGAAAGTATTTGAGTCAGGCGGATAGGGGTACAGTAAATATTTCCTTACCGTCAAAGCAATCGCCGCAGCCTTTTAATTTACGTTAGAAAATAGTTCTCCGGCCACAAAAACTAGGACCTACCATGTCCGTTACTGATACACACGCCGTGTCCATCAGAGAAGGTCTGCAAAGCATTCACGAGGTTCTTGCCAGTGTCGGCGCAACCGAGCAAGCCTTGTGCCTCTGTACGCGCCTGTTCCTTGCCAAGGGTGTTGGGATCAACACCCGCGACATAGACGCAGCCTAAATCATTTTTTGTCAATTCCGAACGAGAACATATATTGATTCCAACGTACAGTTTCCGCCTCCAAGGCACCCGACGTTGTGAGCCACATTTCCAAGACCGAAGCTAAAAGAACAAAATTAGTGGTTTGTGGGAAAAGAGGATATAGAGACTTACTGGCAAACGCTGTTCGAGCCAGCCCAAGCCCCATTCCAGGTGTCGGGAGTGAGCAATTTCTGGCAGTCGGAGAGAGTCGCGTCCTCAGTCGTTCCGCAATGGACACCTACGGAGGCGAATGCAGAAGGGGCAGCCGCGAGGGTAGCGAGAATAGCGAAAGAAGAGAAGCGCATGATGTGGTATGTAGGTGAAAGTGATTACTTCGTATTTGTTTGCAAGTTGTAGTTATAGATTCTCGTTCGCAAAACGAGGTCTTTTATACCTGAAATCCTCGACTCGGGTAATTGTCCTTGACAAAGCATTCCGCGCGCTGCGTGAATTTATGACGTCGTGCCGTACTTTTTCGCTTTAGGTGACCTAAGGCGCTGAGTCGTTGGAGTCGTCGTTAGCCAGTCTTCATCACCAGAAACGGAATTCCTGCCAAGGCTGTTCTGTAACGAGTGTTTCGCATCATATTCAACCCGAGAACCCCTCCAAAGACTCCACATACGCCACAAGGCTTCAATGGGCGTAAGGCCTGTTTAGTTACTGAACTGTAAATTTTTTGGACCGGGGCGCGTCGTCAAAGTCCGTTATTCCTTTACGACAACAAATTTTACATACCCAATTAAGACTCCCATTAAATGACGAAGGGCATTGTCTTCCGTCAATGTCTCCCGCACCTACGCAGACGGCGGTTGGGCGAATTAGCCTGGCACGCTCCATCAACATTGGTAATATTCGCAGTTCGCGGTGTATCCTAGGTCGGGAGTCTCCCATATAATAAAATGCTCCACGGTAATGTCGATTGGTGGACCATGCTATGTAAATCCAACTTCTTCTGATGCGCTTCACTTCCATTAATAACGCAGCATAAAACCAAAGCATGTATGTACGTACGTACTGTGTAGCCGAAACGCGATCGAAAATACCAGTAGCTCCATCTCTTGATTGATCATTCATTGTCAAGGGGGGATAATCGAACAGCCATACGATTACTGATCTCAGACTGACTAGGTCCCAAATACAAAGCAACACTCCAGAGATAGTGGTGAAACCCACTTCTTCAACAGGGATCTTTGGTTGGAAGTACTGGATGGTAGAATGTGGAAGAGGCCATTCCCTGATATATTGATAAGAAATTTTAAATTTGAGAAGTTCGTTGTGGAGCTTGAAGTTATGATGGGACGACTCGGAGTGACACTCATATAGGATGAGAAACCCGGAGTGCGTAACTTCATCTATCAAAGCAGTGACTCCAAATGGAAAAATGAAAATCGAGACAATCCTTCGTCTCCATGCGGTAAGGTCTATGGATGCATGACGTGAACACGATTATGTCGAGTGGAAAAAACGATGACCACCTTCTGTCAAGGTGGAGCGGATGCCAATAATAGGTTCTTTCGTTGATACAAGCCGCATAAGATCGCGATGTACGCAGTTTACCTCAACTGTCGCCACAACTATAGATGGTGGTTTCGAAAAGACAATGAAAGAGTCAACACGTCAACCATATTTAAACGAGGTATACGAACCTGAGCATACTGGCTAGCCACACACCAAAAACTGTTAAAGCTATGCCCCAAACAGATTTCGGGCACAGAATAATCGTTGAGAAATGCTGATCACATCAGGTTTGAGTGTGTATCAGAATAGATCGGTTGCATAGTCGGACAAATGCAGGTAAAAGATAAACCTACAAAGTTTGAATTGCACCAAAAAGAGCAAGCCGAAATTGGACCAAGAAATGCCCCGAGAAGTGATATCGCCCAACATTATTCAAAAATCCGCCCCCTTTCCTTCTAAGGTTGCCTCTGTAGGTCGCCATTCCCTCAAGAACCTCCGCCGGCAAGATCTCCGTTATTCCGACAAGTCTTGGGGTAGTGTTCATCAGTGATTAATTGATTCCCCACCCAATTCCTCGTCCGATTTGGGTCCAGATCATATAATGTCCGACGAGAGCTTCCCAGGAAGCCCGTTCCGAGTTCGAAGTATGAGAAGGAGGCCTTTCCTGATCGCTACTGAGCCTTTTTTGATCTCTTCGAGCCAATATTGCGGCTAGCCCCGAATTTTGATGGATCCCCATTTGGCATGTTGGGCTTATTTGTGAATGGGTCTCGGCTACATAATTTATTATTCCCGTTTGTTTGCTTACGAAACTGTGTTATTGATTATAGTTATTTGTGACTTAACCTATAATACTGATTGTGACATTTACTTAGTAATTGAGCTGTTCTTTTTCTCTATCTTTCGAACTAGGGCATGCCGTGCTTGCAACGGCCCACACAAGACGGTACAGAAGACTTGGACTGAGATTTCCTCGCCACAAAATCGATGCCTGATAGGTGTAAGATTCCTAGATATTCAACAAGAACAAGGAATTATTGCCGCAGGGGAGCTAGCGTATACTCCCTTCACAGCTCGATTGTTCGGACGAACGTATAGGGAGGCCCGTAGAGGTGCCGAGGCCACAAATCAACACGACCGGCCAAATAAACACCAACAACGCCGCTTCACAACCATTCCACACAAGTCAATGCACCACGGCAGACCTTACGGCCACCACACGCTCCATCCGGACTGTGAAAATCTAGGTTCAATTTAAGCAGTTCCAAAATCATAAAATGCAGAGCAAATTCCCTCACAAAATACATCGTGTGAGTGCGAGTGTTTTCCGTTTGAAACTTGGTCATGCGACACCTCGTATTACTCTGGTAGCTTGGAAGCCATGAGCGACGGTGTCGGGGACGTTCTATACACAGCCGTACATGAAAACCCACGTATATCACATCTCAACAATCTCAAGGGCATCATGATCGAACCAGAAGAGCCAGACACCAATAGATATCGATTCTGAAAATCAGTTTCTCATGTCCATGGCAGAAAATAGAATCGCCAAATTAGATCTCTGGGTGAGCGTTTAACGAGTTTCCTAAAAGTCGTCGAATCTGACGGTAACCCGGAAACTCTTTCTATCCCAACTATACCCCAAATTGCTGCAACACAACTAAATCCACCAAAATCCACAGCGTTAAGTACAAGCTAAATCCTACACTTGAATACTGCGAACGCTGTAAGGAAACCTCGAACAAAAATTCAAACACCCTCGAATCAGGGCAAGATCATAACTCCCTTCCGTAAATTATAATTACCCGTCCAAGGTATGCAATTATTTCTTCGCCATCCTCACGAGTGTCAATATGCTTCCTTGAAAAGATATTTATCATCACCCATAGTGATCGGAAGCCCCTTCGGCCGTGTTACGATGAGCGTCGATACCCATACCGACACCGTATCTACTTTTCTCATGCAGGGCGACTGATTAAGCATATTAACAAGTATGATGAGAGATTCATTGAAAATTAGAAGCTTTTTCCTACGCAAAGTCAAATATCAACCTCGGAGCAGCGTCGCTGTCGTATCAATCTCAACATTGATATCTTTATTTCGGTGACTTGGAGCTTAGGATCCCAGGATCTCGACATGACTACTTTTTGATCACGATCGACGGGAAATCGCCCTTTTCCATAAACTGACTTTCCCATGTCATTTTTAGGGACTGCGCCGCCTTGTGAGAACTACAAGACACAAACTTGATGAAAGGTACGACAGTCAAGGATGGAATTCTTTTAGGGTGTCGAGTCCCAGCAGTGTGTGATGCCTTTTCTTAATAGTTATCTTGAACCAGAACTTCAACTTTCTTTTGTCCGCACGTATTTTGTATCCCATTCACGAGAGTACAATCCCCGGGTATGCCTAATGACTGATTGTGAGGTAATGCCTCATATCGCCCGAGTAAAGAAGTAATGCGGAAGTAATGCTACTCGGGGCTATCTACATAAAGCGTGATCGCCAAGTGGTAAGCTCAGCGTTATTTCCCTGATTGCGATCAAGTCGCAGCACTCATGGGAACATACAAAGGACTTCCTCTGTTCTAATGAGGTCCTCAAAACACAAGATAATGACACGCCTCGCTCTCAACCCAGAACAGGAGGATCAAGTATACCAGCACAGACCTAAGTCCTCCAGGCTCCAGGTCCAGTGAGCCGTCTTCCCCGAACCCAGCCTTCAAAGATCACGAGGCAACTTTGAGGCTTATACTAGGCCACAATCAAGGGCGCCAAATACAATCAGACCGTGGTTTAACATCTGCTCAGCCCAGAACTAATCCTCCTGGACCCCAAACAGCTGTCTACAGGCCGGCGACTTCCATCAGGTTTTGGTGATCGAAAGCTCAGCGCGTATCCAAGGAAAACTCAGCGGTGGATGAAAATCCCGAAGACCTCAACAAGCACTGCCAAGTCGGACGCCCTATGAATACATGCCACATGTGCTGAGATGTTTGTTGGTCGTTCCTATGTTGGTTCCCAATTTTGATAATCTGAATATTTTCGGTTCCTGAACAGTGATGGGTATGTTTTTGGATCTTTACTCTCATGAAAACAAAAAACTCTGTGAGTACAGCACCGTGTTTTCTGGAACGTTACCTCAGAGTGTCACTAGTAGTTCCGGCCAATTTATAATAGAAATCCCATCGACGGACTGTTTTCGGGTAGTTGCACACCCGTTTTATGTCGAGGCAAATCAAAAGTTACGATGCCAGACTTACCCTAGGCGTGTTAAATGAACTCGACATTCATGCATCGTGTGTGAGGCATGTGGTACCGATAACAAGAATGATCGACCCGAATGAATACCGGTGGGCTTTTTTTTTTATCTGGTTCTCTTCTTGGCTCCCCGGCAGTTCTGGGTAGGCTAAATAAGGAAATTTTTTTACACGGGTAACCTTCCCACGAGATTCTTGGTAGGGCTTGGCTGTAAGGCATGTTCAAGTTGAGCGCTCACCCAGCAGAAATTCGTACCATTCGTATCATTCACCAAGCACGCCGAGCGACCGTACATGATCATTTGATGGTAGTTAGATGCTCTAAAGTTACTGGCGCTTGACGAGATGAGTGGAGCACCTCCGAAACCCATATATAGATATCAAAGCTTGTACTCACCCGCGGCCTCAGGTAGTACGCTCTGCCATAATGCACACTTCGGGACTACCCTCCGCTCCAGGACTTTGTGTCCGTTCGAGTGGTCCGGGATGCCTAGAATTTAGGTCTAACCAGGTTCTTATTATGCACTTTTCCAGTAATTTTTGGAGCCCTGCCATCATGTGCGAATCGCAACGTTCTCAGTATACCAGAAGGGGTATTGACATTGGGGTACATACCTCTTTGTTCCGCATGGAAGAATGTCTATTCTGGAGCGTATATCTTCAGTACACTTGGAAAAAGTATCCATTCTGGGTGCGTATATGCACTCTATCTTCAGAGGGGAACACGGATGTCAAGTGCCATGACACTTAGATCTATCGCAGTCTGAACTGACAGTGCCGCGGAGTCTCCGGCCGTCCCGGATTGAATTACTTTTAAGAATGTGATGCTTGGTGTCGTCCTTCACTCGTTTTGCTCCTCTCCCAGATCCTCAAGTATGCCTGACGTGTCCACCACTGTTAATGGGTCCGTTATAGGTGTGTTTAAGTGTTCTGTTCTGTGTAAAATAGGCATAATTCCTGATGAACAAAGGATACGTCATTGCAATGGTGTAAGTCATATAACGAAGGGCCGCGGTATGATGTTAAAGTACTCACCCGCGCACGCAGGTTACTGGGAATCTCCCTCGTTCAGACCTGGACATATTTTCACACTAATCGTGACAGATGGCCACTGCGGTTATTTGTGCGTACCATTACAAGTTCTGTCTGAAAATTTCTTATCAATATTTTACAGGTTGTTATCATTGTGTAGGTACCCCATTTTGGAGGGCAGATTTCTCGGTCTCACTCCACACAGTTTATTGGATATGTCAGAAACATACTGTGCTACATACATGGTGCACTATTACTTGGTAAGGCTAATCTGCTCTAGATCTAGTGGTAGTTTTTAAAAAATTATATAGGTCACAAAATTTGGCGAAGTTGATGCCCTCGGGTCTCCAATCACGTATGCTAGATTACGAACTCAACGTAACTTGACCTTAACCATATTCAGGATGGTATCCGTGGAATTTGCAATTACAAGTGTTATGTACTTCTTGTGAGTGATAAATCCTGAAATCTACCCCAACTAACTCTCATGATCATAGGGTACATATCTTCTTTGCTCGCCGGCTTTGGATGCGTAAGTAGGTACGACTATCATATCCTTCTAGATCTGACCGGAGACAATTAGTTGGGAAAAGTTTGTGGCTCCCCGGTATCATTGTGCGTGGCCCGTCACTACAACTGCTTGGGGAAAGAGTTGATCTTGATTATCTTAGCTCTTTACAAGTACAGCCATGCTAGGTGAGTTGGTATTTGGCACCCGTTGATCTTTTATTAATTTAACCCTTGGAAACTCAAGCTGCTGCTGCGAGTAAGTTACAAGCCTCACTAAATTGGTCATTATGTATAAATCTGTCCCATGTAGGTGCTGTTTCTGCCCAATTATCAGAGGGTCATATGTTTGATGATTTCCATCAACGTCGCATCTTGGTGAGATCCTCTCCTTTTTCAGCATTTAATCTCCCGGCTCTAAGTCGTTCACAACTAGATCGAATCATCCTTGTGCCACGCACTTGGCGTGGTAACGGATGTCCTCGTCACAATAGGTCTATACCGGACGCTCGCAACGACGCAAACGGACTTCAAGAAGTAACATAGTTATTTTTCATTTTCTGGCAGGCTTTTTAACCATAGATCTCACAGCACTCGTCTGGTCCTTCAGCGGATTCTCTATTTCACAGTTACTCGTGGTATACTAGTGTCCACGGTCCAAGTCGGGCATGTCGCAATGTATGTTATTCATCCGGAGACAATACTGTTCTGGTCAGTGGCTTTTCTGATTTTATATTATCCTGTGCGCCGTTGTCCCTGAACTCTGGAATAACAGGGTCACTCTCTATCTCATCTTGACTAAACTTTATGTTCTAACGACACGTAAGCACCACCAGCTCATATCCCAATCATACTCCTTGACTGATGACGACCAATTTTAGTGGTCACGTAAGCACCCTTGAAACGATGTTTTGGGGACACTCAGTTGACCAGATGCGACAGGCTAAATTCGCGCGAATCGTTGAGTGAAACGCTTCGGGGCGTCAACACCGACGAATTCCGTCTCTCTTTCGTACACTCACTCACATCGCGAGTTGACAAGGCCAACGAACCGGTCACGTAGGTGTTTACATTTAGTGGAATAGAGCACACGATTTTGACCAACCCATCTATATTCAGGTTTAGGAGCACTGAAAGTCGAAAATACTCAGGCAATATTTTAGTAGCTCCTTCAGATTATTCAGCGAATGAAGGGCAGGAAATACACGCACTCCCACCTGATCAGAAGGTTTGATTGGGACCCATCATTATTTTCTCTCCATGGACCTTGAGGGTGGCGATTGTCGTCGAAATACATAAATGCTTAATACTGATGTCACAAATAGAACGAAAAAGGCTACACGGGTCAAAGGAAGTCACATACATGTCTCTAGGATGATCAAGATTTGGTATCGAAATATGGAACGCTGTACTATACCCCTGCTGTAACATAATACGAGGAATTGAAACCTGCTGAAACACGATGAATGTGCCATTACCCCTATATAAAACGACTTGGGTCCCGGTAAGAATGGAAACATAGATTTACATATGATACGACGTAGACTAACGTGCACAAATAAGCTGCTGACTGCCACTCACTCTATGCTATGATCCTTTAAGCGTGACTTGTTGCTAGCACCCAAGTCGATAAATACCCCATTATCGGAAGCCGCAGGATTGTAACGAGTGGTCAAAGTGGATGCCGTTGGATTTGATGCTGCCTGGAAAGTCAATGTTCGGGTTGTACCTTCCTGCCGAGAAAGTTCGCTGGAAGTCAGGCCCAAACTTGTCATTACGATAATCATTGTTGGGACAATGGCCTGGGAGATATTGGGTATTAGATCATTCGATGAGTGTATGATAATAAGACCCACAGTCAGCTGAGCGATGGGATCATAGACGATGTAGAATGCATTTGAGTTCAGGAAATATAACGTAATTTCGATTATCAACGCCGAAGAGTAGATTGCGCCAGATTCGACAATGAGGGTCAAAACCCTGCGGTACTTGAATGAAGAGTTCGCGAAACTTGAGCCGCTTTCTCTAGCAAGGTACCTACAGATCAACGTAAGCTGGGATGGTGCCTTGGCGTGTTTGAAATATCCTACCAGATACGTGCGGCAATCAATGTGGTCACGACAACGTTTGTAGTCAGTGAAAGGACGAAAAGCGACCCGTTCCACCGTGCCAAAGTAGAGACGAAGGCGCTATGAGTTGTTTTTGCTTGTGCAAAAATAACACCCTGGCCAAAGCCACACACTATTGTCGTAAACGGCATTGCTTTAACCCAGAGGTGAAGAGCCTACCTGCAGACGCGATAATCAAGAGAACAGGGACGATACAGATCCACCAGCTTCGTCCCCAAACATGATAACACCGCCAAACCTGTTCGTCCTCATGTCAGAAAGCTTTTGGATGAAAGGGACGAAACTTACGACAATACCATCTCCAAGGATGGAATTAACAGTGTGAATGATCACTTTCGCCACGTTAGCCGGTATGGAGACATCCGAGAAAAAGGCGGCAGGCCCTCCGGGTTTGTCTCGCAGATATATAAACCCATCAATGAGGCGGGCGAAGCCCATCGATACATGAATTGTAGAGAAGCAGAACATTGAAATAGCAGTTAACAAGATGACTTTATTGACGTGTGGCGTTTTTTGCTTATACCTAGCAATGAAAAGGTATGAGAAAAAGAGGAGGATATTAATTCCTAGTAAGGTATTAGACCATCGTTCACAAAAAGCACTTAGATATACCATAGAAAAGTGTTTCTAGCCATATGGCTGTAAGATATGCCTTGTCGAGTGGGATAGTAGAGGCAACCATTTCTTAGGATGTGTGTAGAGACGTGAGTTTGCCACCTTACTTTATATTTAAAATGCGTGGAACCTACTCCGAGAAATATCATCTTGTATGATAGTTAGATGATGGGTGTCCGAGCCATGTGCTCACAAAGGCCGATGCCTCGATGTTTGGTCTATTGATTAAGGAGTGGCCTGTGGATATTGAGATGGTAAATTTACATCAAAAGAAACTTCAATGGCAGCGCTTAGGCGCAACAGAACACGCTCGCACCCTCCCTGGAGAGTTATTGATCAGTTTCCATGTACTTTCTGAACACCGAAAGCCCACCTTCTTATTTGTGACGGTAAAAAGTAAAGATTTTTATGTATGTACCTTTCTCGGCGTGAACTGTACTGAAACATTTCCGAGTCGGGTCGTGCGATAAGCTGTCACCCACTGGTAACAGGAACAAGTCAGCATAGTGTGGCATTTCGAATCAATCAGCACCTGACTATCATTTCTGACCTCGCCGCGTACTCATCACGGTGTTTGTGGCCACGCCCGGGTCGGGACGCCATGCAGATACTTTCGCTTATCTGCAGTATCGGCGTGTCCTCGGAGACGACATGGAAACCCCGGAGGTTACATAATTATGAGGAAACCAATGTCTGCAATGTAAAGAGGCTGGTATTAATTAATAGGACACACCATCTCTAACCCAGCCAGGTGAAAAAGTTTAGAAATGCTTCATGTAAGAATATTCTCATTAGGCGCAGTCACCTCATACATGCCCGTTAGATACCTCCATACGATGTGGTGTAGCCAGCTTAAAATGAAGGCCCAAAAAGTTTTCAAATTACTGATGTCGGAGGATTGGCTTCTCTGGGAGAATATTCGTTCGTTCTTGAATCAGAAAAAATATAGATCATATCAGTATTCCTTCGTGTAACGAAGATGAACACAAAATGTTCGAAATCTCACCTTCAGCTTGATCTTACAGCATAACGCTTCATCCATCTGTTATACGGGTCCAGTGCCTTATATATAGAAACAAGTTGGCGTTCTGCCTAGCATATTGAGAGAGGAAGTATTTCTTGTGAGTGGTTTACGTTGTTTTACTTCGAAAAGATATCATTCCTCAAGACACATATTTGATGAAAGATGTTTGGACGGTCGTCAGAGGTTGCCGAACGGGTAATTTTGATTGTGTGCCTATTACTCTTGGGTAACTCTGCCTGCATCCGTGAAACCTCGATTTGAACATATATTCGACGAGCTCGGGCCCTAACTCTGCCTGAAATAAAATCCCCAGTCCCTGGACAATTTCCATTTCTAGATGAGTCATAACGAGGCCGTTTTGCAGCTGGGACTCAACGGTTACAACTATGATGATCAACAGACGTTGTGTGCGCTGCGGGCAGGATTAAGCCGATGACCGTCGGAGCTTCTGTCTTGAACTTTCCCGTTGATATGGAGCCAAAAAATATATAGCATGTTTGTTTATGTTCGAGCTGAAGGTGAGGTCGTGTGAAAAAAGTTGAACATTTAGGCCTGTGTATGCCAGGCACCTGATCTGCCCTTGCTTCGATGTTGTTCGATTTTTCGAATGTCGAAGGCATACGGTCTGATGCATTTCAACCGGTAATCACCCAATATCCATGACCGTGCGGCGAATCAAGGCCTCAGATGGGGGGTTGGTTCCTCAGGCTGTGCCTCAACATCCCATCATTCGAGAAATTTCCACATCATTGGCCGGGGTTTTGCGAATCAAGAGCGATGGATGTTCGAACGATAGAGGAGGGAGGGGAAAGGTTGTGGGGCCCAGCACCAAAAACACATCAAAGGTACCATATGTGCACGCTTTATAATAGTTTGCCGCCCACGGCATCCTTAATATAAAAGTCGAATTTGACATCCTCTCTCATCCCAGCTTTCTTCATCACCATGCGAGCATACTACTTCGATAACCTTTCTGGTGACCAACGATTGCCTCACGACTACGATCCTTCACGCCCTGTGTCTCCAGAAACACTGGCATCGCTCAATATCAAGCACTGGACGATCCCTGTTCTAGGACACGAAGAAAAGGTTGATGCTATTGCTAAAGAGCGGGGCTACAAGAATCGAGACACAATAAACGTATCGAGAGAAGGAATGGGCGAAGTTCGTTGCATCTAAGCTTCAATCATTCTCTCTAACTGATTGAATTGGCAGATCTATGAAGAGAAAATCAAGGGTTTTTTCCAGGAGTAGGCCGTCTATTTTCATCTACTAGATTCCTGTCACATCTAATTTTGTATCTCACAGGCATATGCACGAGGATGAAGAGATCCGTTACATTCTCTCGGGAAGTGGTTTCTTCGATGTTCGAGGTTGGTCCTAGATCATAGTGATCGAGGTTTACGACTGACTCAGTTCAACAGAGACACCCACTGATGCGTGGATCCGCCTCGCAGTTGAACCAGGTGACCTGCTGGTTGTCCCTGCTGGCATTTATCACCGCTTCACACTTGACGAGAAGGACAACATCAAGGCGCTTCGTTTGTTCAAGGTACATCCAAATCGTCGATTTCTCATTGGATATGTCTAATATTGCCATAGGATGAACCAAAATGGGTGCCCCACAACAGAGGTCCTGAGACTGACGTTAACCCCCATCGTATCGGGTACTTGAAGACAATCAACGTTGGGGCGTGATTCAATGTGGCGTTCGTAAAACCCATTTGCACTCATGTATATCACAAAGTGTAACAGGCCCATTTCTCGTCTGGCTCTATGTTGAGGGCACCTGTTCATGCACATGGTTAGCCTGGTGAAAGAACAGACAAGCGTAGGGCCAAGTACAACTATGCCCAATATGATTCACAGCACGATGCTTTCGGTCCTGCCTTGACCCTAATCGCTTCGAGCATTTAAATCTCTCTTCGTCCCAAGTGGTGTCAGATATAACCAGAGGAGTGGGCTCATCGCACTATTACCGACCTAAATAACGACAGGACGACTTACAAACCCACGGCACCGGGGGGCCACACTTTACGAATAAGGGGTCCCATGAAAACAGATATCCTTACCATACCATAAGTGCTCGTAACAGGTAGGTCTTCGGGCATCGGTGTTGGGACCATCTATGCCGTGTCAGGTAATTTTTCGTATCAGTCGCACCTTTCCTCTCGAAGTGGATTCGAGGACTCATCCGTAGTCTAGGATCATTTGGGCGCTGACCCATCGACCTGTGACGATATGTAATGATTCTGATTCGGGAATGGAGCCATCGTGAGTTATCTAGAGTCGTAAGGAAATGCTGTGAGAAATGCTCCCCGAATCAAGGATTGATACATTAACTGCCAACGGCAACGTTCACGACACCTGATGTATGCCTAAACTGGGTAGGGTTGACTGAGTGTCGGGGTCCCTTGTGGTCGACAACGTCCTATATATCAGATATACGAAAGCGGTAGAGTCCCGGTAGTAATATAATATATCTTCCCAGAGCATTAGAGGTTAGAGTTTTTAATTCGAACGCATCCGTGCAAACCCCGTTGGTATCACTGAATCCTCTAGGTTAAGTAGGGAAAAATGGTAAGAATCCGAAGTCTCATGACCAAATGAGCGGCGTTTATGATCGGAAAACCATCAAAGCATGTTAACCATGCGGTCAATCCCTGAAATAGCTTTCAACCGTATCTCTTTTCTTCTATTCCGTTACTGTCATTGTGAAAATGGAGATCTACTCACCAGCAGGTCCCCTACCATCAATACCAGACAATCTTACGGTTCCTCAATTTATATTTGACTTTAAACATCCCTCCAGGCCGATTCGGGGCGACATTCCGTGGCTCATAGAAGACGAGACTGGGAGGAGTATTGGGGAACACGAGGTCAGTGCCAGGAGCGGAACAGCCTGATCTGTCAAAGTTAATCCAATTCACCCTCCCGCACAGCTCCGTAGACGTACAAATGGCCTTGCGGTAGCTCTCAGATCTAATTTCGAAATAGGCAAATTTTAGACTTTTTACATTTATTCGAATGAACTAAATTTTTGTTATCTATAGGGGAGGACGATGTTGGTATGTGCCTTTCAATTTTACCTAGGCATCTAAGTTCGAAGTTTGAACTAAGTTTCCATGCTTTTGTAAAGTGCTAATATTCAGCCGAAATCATATTGGTGCGTAATGGCGATGGTAACTTGTCCACCCCTGAACCTGGGGTTCTTCGTTTTTATAGACTACCCTGTGGCAATCTGGGCAGTCCATCGACTTGGAGGAATAATTTCGTACGTATGCAGCCTTTTTTTCTTTTCTGAATATACATTTTTGACGTCGAAATTCAGCGGTGCCAACCCTGATTTTTCGAGCGATGAGCTTTTGTATCAACTAAAAGCAACAAACGCGTCTGTACTCATTGTACATCCAGAAGCGCTGGAGACCGCCCTTGTAGCTGCTCGGGATGTTGGTATACCTCCTAAGCGCATAATTACCTTTGACGTAGCGCCCGTGACGAAAGTCTCGAACAATTATCGCACTGTGGAAGCACTGATCAACGAGGGCTTATCAAGATTCGAACCTTCATTTGTTGGGAGAGTGCTGAAGCCCGGAGAGGCGCGAACCAAGCTCGCTTTCTTCAATTTCTCTTCAGGAACTACTGGAAAGCCCAAGGTTGGGCATTTTCTCCTTCTGTTAGCCCCAACCTTGAAATATTTTCTACCAGGCTGTTGCAATACCTCATTATTCTCTTATTGCTAATATCATCCAGGTTGCAGCCCATAACAAAGTAAACGAAGATTATTGTGATCGCAAGGATCAGCGATATAGACTGGGAGATATTGCTATTGGTGGTAAGGAGAATATTCTCTTGCGGGGATCAGTGAACTGATACAACGGTTGACGTCAGTGCTGCCTCTGTATCGTAAGTCCCAAACGAATGAACGTCCCTCGACGCCCCTCGACGCCCCTCTAATTGCAACTTTATAGATATATATGGACTAGTGGTTAATGTAAGATCTCTGTTTATAACATAGGCTTGAGCTGACCATGATAAACTTAGCTCCATTTTTCGTTATTCTGCGCGGTACTTGCTTTTGGTGAGGCAGCTATGCCAGATGATAATATTTTGTTGCAGATGTCTGTGGTTGTGGTCCCGAGGTATAGTTTTGTCGAAATGCTCAACAGCATCGTCCGTCATCGCATATCACACCTCCTGTAAGACCTAGGTGTTTGCTCATTAGTTAAGTTTGACTAAATTTGAACGGCTAGACTTGTTCCCCCACAGGTTATCCTGCTTTGCAAGGTACGCGCCTAGGTCTATTGGAACTTGAAGTGCCACTCATTTCAATATAACTCAGCACCCGGCCGTCAAAAAATATGAACTTCATCGATATATTCGATTCTTGATGTGTGGGGCCGCACCTCTGTCTTTTGAACTAAACCGACAACTCTTCGAGCTTTTTCCCGATGCCCACGTTGGTCAATCGTATGGTGGGCTATAATCTTCAGCACTGCAAATTATTCGTATCCAACACATTCTAGGGATGACTGAGACGTGTACAGTAACAAATATGTGGCCCATCGCGCGGAAGCGCGGGACACCTGGGAGTAAGTATTGCTTATCATCTATTTCGTCCACAACTGACTGATTTCCTCCATTAAGGCGGTGGTCAGCTTATTCCTGGAACAGTTGCCCGAGTTATGAAAACAGACGGGTCGTTAGCAGGGTATGATGAAGCGGGGGAATTAATGATTAAGACCCCTTCGGTAGCGTTAGGATACGCTGATAATGTGGAAGCGTGAGTTGACTTTGAGACTCGTCAACACCGATTGCACTCATTTTTCATAGCACTAGGGAAACATTCGTTGATGGGTAGGGCGTGATTTACTACTAAGGGGTAGCACTAACCCAAAGTGACGTAGGTGGGTTAGAACAGGAGATGAGGTGAAAATTGACAAGAATGGAGAAATTTGGATCTTGGACAGGTTAAAGGTGATTTATTTTTATGCATTTTCCTGCACACAAGGCTTCTAGGTAACATGACACCTGCCCAGGAAATCATGAAGGTGAGTAGTGGGTTGTTTGAAATGTTAAGGTAGCTAACAGTTTGTGCGAACGCAGGTCAGAGGATTCCAGGTCGCGCCTGCAGAACTTGAAGGGTGCATTTTGGAACACGGCGACGTCTCCTCAGTATGTGTCGTTGGGGTTCCAGATGATTACAGTTCGTTATAATCGTATCCCCCTCCCTTTGTTGATGCAGACGTGATTTATAGGTGGTGAAGTACCTATGGCGTTTGTCGTCCTCACGTTCGAGGCTGCTCGGCGAGTCAATCAAGATCCCTCCACAGCTGAACGAATCAAAGGGTCCATTGTGAAGGTATGGCTCAGCTTTTCAATGCAACCTTGTGGCGTTTTGAATGTCCATTAGCACGTCGCTGACAACAAGGTCACATATAAACACCTTGTCGGCGGTGTAGAGTTCATCGATATGATTCCAGTTTCACCGAGTGGAAAGTTGCTCCGCCGGATTCTTCGTGACGAAGCAAAGGAAATGAGGAAAAGTAAGGCCAAATTGTAATTGAAGGTGATACTGTAGCTTGGAGTGAAGCTAGGAGGCCTATCAGTTGTAGGCCGTGACATTTTTGCCTCTGGTGGCCCCTGGTAAACCGTCCATAATAGCTACAGTGTGTCGCGAATAACTATCGTGAAATGATAAATATCACCGTCGGAAAACGGGTCACAAGTGACAAACGTGACCGATGCAGGCAGGTCGAGAGCAAGAAACCTTCTTGGGCGCAAAATGCCCATATTTCCAGGGCCTGAATATGACTTCAATGCGTTGTCATCGCCGTCCTTCTGTGGAAAGATGCTGAAGGTTTTGGAAATGGTATAGTGAAATACAAAGGGAATGCGGAAGATTCAAGTGAAGAACTTGATAGAGTAGAGTATCTGGTTGAACTAGGATTGTGGTATACATTCTGGTGGAAGCCATGGATATGGTGTTGAAAAGAACCCAATGGAAACTCGTAAGAGTAATCTGTCGAAAATGCGAGGTTTAAGAAAGGTATTCTTATGTCCCGGCTACGCGGAGGTGGCGTTCGACAGCAAACGAAGGGCTGATAGAAATCCAGTCAGTGGCGATCATGTACATGAAGGCAGCTATGAGCATATCACGAGGTCATCGACGGACAAAAAATCAATTATATGCATACTATATGCGCACATCCAACCTGCCACCCGTACTTCATAACCCCCCAGAATCTACGAGCGGGTTTGATTAAGCTTTTGGCAGTAGAAATTTGTTCATTTTCATTGTGAAGGTCCCCTTAGCTCCATTTCGCGTACACTGAGACTCGGATCTTGGCCTATGAGGGATGGGAAGATTACAGGGCTAGAGTTTGTCGAGCTGGTTGTGATAGCAAGGTTATAATCTTGAAATGAACCATTAGCACTGAGTTTATAAGAATTTATGAACTATGTGGAAGAAAAAAGGGAGGAATTCATACCGACTAAAACTGTAGTTGTCGAAACCGGTGCTCGCTGTTCTTACTGTATCTGCGTGGAAGTGGAGTTGTTGCTATTTGAGCGTCTTTTAAAATGTCGATTGGGTGGAATATCATGCACATATTATGATTGAGAATCGAGTGGTGATGGTATCCGTCGCCGTTAAAGTTGAACGCTGAACGTTGAGAGTTGGAACCTTGCATGCCGTGGGAAACAACGATCAAAAATTGTTACGGCGACGAGCACACCCACATACCTCCCATATACAAGGATACCCAAGTAAAAGTCCTTCCCAAGGCCGATCTTGGGACTCATTCCAACGAGCCCTAGGCCTGCTATTTGTAAGGCCGTGATTCACGTCCCATCCGCCTTTTACGCACCCAACACGTCCATCGCCCACTACAAGTAGGTATCACGATTCTGCATAATCATCTCCAATGAGACTCTTTGATTTATTATTTACACAATCGTAGATCGTTGAACGCGCGCATTCGGCGCGCATCGCCCAATGTCTGACGCTCTAAGTTTTTCTCGCCGGCGCGCTCTCACGAAACCGGCTTTTTTGTCTGCCTACGTATGACGGCTCAGCACCATGTGGGTTAGATGTGAATATGTAAGGTATTTATACACACAGAGACCGAAGCAATCACCCCTTGCTGAGCAAAAACCTGAAGAGAGATTCCTGAGGTACCTCATAAAAACCACATTTTGGAGCACACATTGATCGAGTCAGGGCTCCATCAAGTAGAGGGCGACACTGGCTGTGTGGTTAAATGGCCGTTGCCAATTCGGTCGCATGTCAATCATCCCACAAACAAAATGGCGGTTCATCAGATCAGCATCATAGTGATTGACACTGTTAGGAGCTGCTGTCATAAACATCACCCATACCGTGATATTCGACCAAGTTTTACCTCTAGCCAAGGAATCACTGAGTAGCCAAGCTATGTAATCACACTTGAGAAAATGGATAGGAACCGTCACTAGTATGTTACAGCAATGACATCTGGAACCAGACAGTTACACAACGCCCCGGCTGCGCCGGATTCAATGTTTACGATCGCAACATTTTAAGCTTCGACCCCAGGTACCTGGGACCAAGGAAAAGACGTATGGTCACAACGCCACCACAGCCATTCTTCTCTTCACGGGTAAGCTGAATTTCTTATAAAAGTCAGAATTCCAGAGTTTTCTTATTATTATTACGTTTGTAGTTTTCTGAGTATTAGAAAGCATCAGGAAATGGTTGTGGCGAATTATGTGCTTAAATTCCATGGAAAGCCCCCAGCGGCAAAATTAGAAGCCCCATTTATCATGTTGCTATGCTGTGGTATTTCAGGCACCCGAATTCTCGCCCTTTCCGACCATATCTATACAGTCAACTCCCAGAGGAACGAGCCCGATGCCAAAAGTATAACATCACGTATATGTTAAGTTTTTCTCCCTTAGATTCTCCGCTAGCCCCGGATGCAACTGGGTTAAAGAGGTGATAACAGTAGTCTTTGTTCCCCTCTCCTGTTGCTTCAAGCATGACGAATATATCCTCTACTATCGATGGTTCTTTGACTGGTATGTCCACATCTCATCCTCATGAAGTGCCACTCTGAAGCATTGGCCAATAACCCAAAGGTTATCTTATTTCACTAGCGTGAGCTCAGGAATTAATTTACGAGAGCCTTTAGGTTCAACGCTGTAATTACCAGGTTATTAGGGGTCACTATCGTTCAAAGCTGGGCATACGTTCATCACAATCACGACAAATGGCCGCTTCGAATCTTCGTAAGTCTTCGTCATGTCTGCCATCTCTTTTCCGCCCACCTGACGACCAACCAATAGGTAATTGTGCTTATGTGAGCTCTTGATCATTTTAAGATAGGCTTATTGTGTCTAATCTCGAAAAGACTGTTGGACCTTACAGAGACCATCTGTGCGACTAAGGTTTTATATCACTTTTTAGTAAGTCTAGATATCTCCTCAGCAAAAGGTCCACCACTAAACCCTCATAGGTAAACCATTTCGGTGAGGTCGATGTCCTCGGGTCTCCTACAGAGTACGTCATCACACCTATTTTTGTATGGGTCGAATCTCAGCTCTACAAAGTATCATATCTATAGATTTCATTATGACTAGCCTTATATTCTTCATGCAAGCTTTTTCCTAGTTTGTTCCGGTTCGGATCTTGTTTACACGGCAATTTTATAGCTCCCATATATTTTTTGCATATCGGCTTTGGATTCGTGAGTAGTTATTGAACGTTTTCTTTATTTAGATTAATTTAATCCTCATTCAAAATAGTTGGAAAACGTTTGTGGCTTCCTGTCATAATTGTATGCCTTTATTTCTACTGTGTGCAAATTTTCATTATTTTTCCAGGCCCTCACGAGTACAGTTACTTTAGGTATGTGGCACGAATCTTTAGTTAGACGCCAACAATGCTTATCTCAGAATTTTAAGCTCTTTGCGCAAGTAAGTCTCATGGCCTTATTATCGATCACCTTTCACATGTATTTAATACTCTTAGGTTCTGTCTCTCCCCAATTGTCGCGCTTGGTGTCTAGCGAGTATCGCGTGCGTCGTACGATGGTAAGCTAGGATTCTTGCCCGTTTTCTATATATCTTTGTAATGCTCGTTCCAGATTGAATTGGCAACATTTCATGCGCTCGCTGTGGTGACAGATATTTTGATTACCATAGGCCTATCATGGGTCCTCTCAAAGTCTCGCACGAGCTTCAAAATGTGTGTTATCCGCATCTTTTCATCAAACACTCCCAATATTTTTTGTTTATAGTAACCAAATGGTGCTTCAGCGACTTCTTGACTTTGTTGTGACTCGTGGCATCCTGATTACCCTTGTACAAATCGGGCATGTTATTATGTATATCCATGATCCGAAAAATATGTTGTTTTGGTCAGTGGCTTTTTCTACGCTCCACGACTGCACAACACACTGAGCCAGTATAGGTCCACTTTTCACCTCATCTTGACCAAGATTTACGTTCTCACAACATGTGAGTCCACCACATATCTCCTTTTAATATTTTTCATACTTAAAACAACTACCAGTGGTCATGTAAGCACCCAGGATGAAATCTCTCCGGGGATACCTAGTAATTGTAGATTATAGATTAAACTCTCGTACACCAAGATGGGACGCCATTCGAAATGAGGCCGCCACCGAGACCTATATTTCGTTTGTTCGCCCGACTCCATCTATGTCAGGTTATGAAGATCACAGAGCAAGCAGGTGAGGCCACTGTCGAGAACAATTACTAACTTGAGGCTGAGACTAATTCTCTTATTTTCTTCATTCTACAGAAACTCTGCGAATCAGATATCCAAGGGTCTCATTGATCCACTAGTTCTCCGTGGAAGTAACAGTTTGGATCTTGCTGATGTTGACCAGAAAAAAAATCAGCAAACACTGGACGTGCCACACACGCTTCTACCTCCCGTGCATGACCACGAATTGCATCACGGACCGCAATTTTCGACGTCTGTTTAGCCGCTATGCTTGACACTGTAACTATATGCGCTTAAAACTGTACTATGTATAGGTATAATCATCTTTAAAATAAAGAGAGATAATTAAACACTAATCAGATGCCTCTCCACTTCGGCCGCTCCATATAAGCAAATATGGTGAGGCCCATTTATATTATTTTCGAAGTATGATTTTTAAAATAAACAAGTACGCATTCTTAATTCCTTGAGGTCTGTAGAATATTTTAAAAAATAGTGATTGCATATGTGATGTCCAAAAATCGTGGATGCGCAGTATAAGTTGTTGTTTTGAAAAGGGCCTATTTTGGTTTTTTTGGTGTGCCAGAACACGTTGTTAGTAATTGTTTGGTATTGGCCAATTTCGCCTCAAAACCAACAGTCACGCCCTGCGATGATTTACGAATAACAGACCCTCAAACTCTAACATCCAACTTTGGTTTTGGTCAGGACCCGCAAGCCGTTCTCTTAAAACTCGTTAAGAGTGTGGATCGGTTCTATTCCACAATGGTATTCGCCGATATCAATACATTACGTTGATAAACTTTGTGTTTTGGATGCCTTGGATGCCCAACGAGAGGGTGAGTGATAAAGGAGATACACTGCGCTGGCCGACATTGGGGTTTACGATACGTGAATTTTGTAGTTGGTTGTTGAAGGGCATCATTAATTCCATTCTGACATGACCCCAGGTTCTTACCCTAGGGAGATCTCTATTTCTCTAGCTAATTTTACGTTCTCAAGCATGTAAAAGGGTGGG